>JAHHFK020002235.1:0-39776 GCA_024533555.2 Aedes koreicus | reverse complement strand
TTTGACGATTGGCCAAATTGAGCGTAAAGAATGTATCGATAATAAGTTATCCACATAATTTTCAAACAAATGGATGATTCTGTATTGTACGGGATGAAACTTGAACATTGTGCAGACCGGATGAAATTTATATTATTCTTTTACAAATTTACAAATTTTTGATCGAACACTTGTAATCAAGTTCCAGACAGGTGTTTCACCACATTTTTAGGATGCCATAGCCCAATTTTTTTTGATCTCCTGCATATTCTCAGCTGCTTTACCAGTCTTTTTGAAGACCCTCCTCACAATCGCCCAATAGCGTTCGATGGGCCAAAGGTGAGGGCAATCTGGCGAATTGATGTCTTTCTCAACGTCTTCGTGGTCAAGCGGTTAGCGGCGTCTCCCGTCGTTCAAGCGATTGCCATGAAGTGAGGGTTCGATTCCCGCTCCAGCCGGTGGAACTTTTCGCAAAACGAAAATATAACATCGAGTTGAAGACGGTGTAAATGTATTTTAAAAACTATACAGTGCGCGAAATTCCTTTGATCGCACATGCATTTTCTAAACACTTTGAAGAAATTTATACACTCTTTTCTATGAGCCAATTGGGAGATGTTTTGGCGTAATGCGCCGACGCTAAATTCGGCCAAAACAGTGGAGGGGTACTATGCTTCTGATATGAAGGCGGCAACCTTTTCTGCAGACACTAAGATCGATAGATTTCCGCATTGATTGTTCCGGTAGTGTCAGGAACATATTGCTTGCCATACCAACACCCCAGCAAACACAAAATTGTATATGATAGCGGATATATGTACAACGTGGAGGCGATATACGTACATGCGTCCATTTGACTTCATGTAAAATGGACGTATATCGCCTCCACTTTTCACTCTTATCCGCTATCATATACGATCATGTGTTTGCTGGGACTTTTCGACCAAACTTCTCCATTTGTCTGCATCGCTTACATCGTCCCCTACGACGGCAGTGTAATATTGTGGACCTGGAAGGGTTTTCGAGTCCTCTTTGCCATCGTCGTCCATCAAAATACATGCATCCGGTCGCTGCCACAATCACGAATACCCTTGTTGCTGCGCGTTGCTTCTGTTCTGCACTTTGTTTGGCGAAATTTTTGCTTCTTGTTGGTCTTCAGGTTGTTTCGTTCCTTGATACGTTGAGTCATTCCGACGCTGGTTCTCGCTTTATTGGCCAAATCGTGTAAACAAGGAAACTAATGAAAGATGACAGTCAAACGCACAGCAAGCTATGATGAACACATTAAAACCATCACAAATACAAGCGTACAATGCAAATGTACGTGGATAGCTTACTTTCGATACATTCCTTACACCGTAACTATCGCTAAGAAGGTATCACCTTTATGACTTATTTTTTTGACAGTTTAGGTGGTTTTTCTTGACAGTGTTAATGTCAACAATGTCCAGCTCTATGGGCAGCGGTCATATTAAGTTTGAATCTCAAAAAGATTGTGTTTTACTCCAGAGAACTAAGAGAAATGAGACGGATATTTCAACGCGTACTCAAGTAATAAGTCTCTGTTGTCTCTGTCTGTTTTTTTTTTTTTTTATTAATGACACTTTACACCAGAAGGGTGCATTCGTGTCTAACGAAATTCTGATGTTCACATATAATATTAATAATCCAATAATTCGTTTCCCACTTCACTTCGTTCCGCCCTTCTCAACCCTTATTCATCAACTTATCTACTTATCCTTCTGTTCCTTCGCTGGTTTGCTCCAAATTTGTCCATTTGTCCTGCTTCTTGCGATTGTTCTGCTTTTCTTATCTCTGTTATTTTTCCTTCGCTTTTGATTTTTCTCCTTCCACTTTTCTTCTTCTGCTTCGCTTTTCTTCTTCTTCAGTTGTGTTACGTTTCTCTCATTCATTTTGTCTTCTTCTATTTCACTCTTTATTTGGCTTCTTTCCACTACATTGCTTCTTCCGTTGGGCTCCCTTCAGTTTCATCTGCATTTCCTTTTTTCTTCCATCCGCTTCGGTTTCCTTCTTCCGTTGATTCCGTTATGCTTCTTTTTCTGCTTCCATTTTTCTTCTTCTGCTAATCTTCTTCCAGTTTTTTTTTCTTCGGTTTCTTTACGTCTTTAACTTCTTGTGCTGCTGCTCTTCCATTTCTCTTCTTCGACTTCTATTCGTCCACTTTGTTCGCTTCGCTTCCTCTTCAGTTGTGTAACGTTTCCCTCATTCACGTTGTCTTCTTCTATTTCATTTTTCTATTTCGCTTCTTTCCACTGCTTTGCTTCTTCCGTTGTGCCTCTTTCCATTTCTTCTGCTTTTTATTTTCTTCTCCATCCGCTTTGTTTATCTTCTTCCGCTGATTCCGTTACGTTTCGTTTTCTCCTTTCACTTTTCTTCATCTGCTTATCTTCTTCAATTTTTTTCCACCGCTTCGGTTTCCTTCGTCCATTGATTCCGATACGCTTCTTTTTTTCTTCCACTTTTCTTCTTCTGCTTATCTTCTTCCATTTTTTCCCTTCCGTTTTTCTTCAATTTCTTGTGCTTCTGCTCTTCCATTTCTTTTCTTCGACATCTATTCGTCCACTTTGCCAGCTTCGCTTTGCTTCTTCATCGATTGTGTTACGTTTCTTTCATTCACGTTGTCTTCTTTTATTTCACTTTTCATTTTTTCCTCCATCCGCTTCGGTTTTCTTCTTCCGCTGATTCCGTTACGCTTCTCTTCTTCGGCTTCTATTGCTCCGTTGGTTTGCTTCAATTTTTCCTGCTTCTTGCATTTTTCTTATCGCTGTTATTTTATCCTTCTTTGTTGATTTTCTCCTTTCACTTTTCTTCTTCTGCTTATCTTCTTCCGATTTTATCCTTGTTTCTCTACGCCTTCAACTTCTTGTGCTTCTGCTCTTCCGTTTTTCTTCTTCGACTTCTATTCGTCCACTTTCTCCTCTTCGCTTTTCTTCTTCTTCGATTGTGTTACGTTTCTTTTTCTTCATCGACTTCTGTTTGTTCATTCGGCTTAGCATCGGACACGTTTCACCTTTTTTTGTTTTCGTTTTCTTTTTCAGCTTCTTCTATTTTCTGGTTTCACTAAAGTTTGGAGAACAGTCTTGTTTCCCTTAGAAAGTCCAGCATTCGTGTTACTTGCTCCTCGGTATTTCCTAGGGCGTCGCGTAGGCTGGTCCCAATGCTATTTTGCTGCCTTTCGGTTACAAATTTCCGACATTCGAGAATTAAATGCCGGACATCCATCACCGTCCCGCAACATTCACAATTGGGCGGCGGTTCCTTCTTTAACAGGTATGTGTGTGTTAGACGTGTGTGTCCAATCCTTAAACGTGTAAGAACACGCTGTTCGGCCGTGCTCCCGCGTTCCGCCCATCTGCTGGTATCTTCCTTTATTTCTCTCAACTTTGACTCCCTATTCTCGTACCACTGGCTATCCCACCGATGACGTATCAGTTGTTTAGTTTCTCTCAGCGCATCTTCTCCTGGAATTGGGATATCGATCGCCTGTTCCCTCCTGGCTTCATTGGCTAGTCGGTCGGCTTCGGAATTACCACTGATTCCGGCGTGCCCAGGAATCCAGCAGAATCGAATAGGTTTGTTCCGCGCTATTTCTTCTATTTCTTGGATCCACGGATGTCGAGATTTTCCCGCCTCCAGTGCCAATAGGCAGCTAGCAGAATCTGATAGTACAACCAACTCGGTATTCTGATTCGGGATCGTGACAGCCATCTTTATGGCGTATGCCTCCGCAGAGAAGACGCTGCATGCTTTTGGGAGACTGTAGGTGCCAGAAATTCCTCCATTGAAGAAAGCGGCCCCTACCGTACCTTCACCCTTAGAGCCATCGGTGTAGACGACAGTCGATCGATGAAAGCGGGTGTTCAGCAAATGTTGCACGATTGGGCGGACTTTCTCCGGAGGGTCACCGGCTCGTACGCATTTCTTTACGTCCCACACAATCGTAGGCTTTCGTGCGTGCCATATACGATCACTCTGCCTCACAAGTTGACCGACAGCGGGGAGCGCTGTACCTGTCAATTCTTCGAGGCGGTTCGAGGCTCGTTGAATCAACGGAAGGGTGATGTTGCCACGATTCTTCACAGCTATTCGGATGGCAGTCCGCGCTATAGACTGTGCTGCCAGCAGTTCGAACGGTAGGGTTCCCGCTTCGGCCATAATCGAAAGTATCGGACTGGTCACGAAAGCTCCGGAGGCATACCGAACCATTGAATTGTAGCAAGGAGCAAGAGTCTGCAAAGTTGCTGGCCCTCCTCGGCTCACCAAGCCTATACCGTAGGTCAGCTTTGCGGTTACTATGGCCGATCCCACTTGCAGCAACGATGTTCGATTGCCACGTGGAAGCTTGGCACCGATCATCTTCAAAATCCGCAATCGAGACTCACACGATTTCTTCACCATCTGGCAGTGAGGTTTGAATGTTAGGGTTCGATCCAGGGTAACACCCAGAACCCTCAGCCGGTTGGTCCTTGGAACGGCGACTCGCTCGATGGTTATGTCCTGTGCAGGTTCCCGACGTGCATTCGGACTGCAGTAAAATACGTGCGACTTTGTTGCTGACATGGAGAATCCCACGCTCTTCGCCCATTTGTCTACGGCCTTGACGGCGGTCTGCAGCTTGCGATGGAGGCCTTCACTTTTTGCTCCTCGTACTACGAGAAGGATGTCGTCCGCGTACAACAATACACTAACTCCACGCGGTACTACCCGAAAGATGGGCTGCATCGCGACTAGGAACAGTGTCACTGACAAAACCGAGCCTTGTGGCACACCATTTTCCAGCTCATATTCACGGGACACGTGTCCTTCTACAGACACCTGAAACGTTCGTTCCGAGAGGAAACTCCGCAACATGTTTATCATGCGACCACGTATCCGCCAAGTCTTCAACGTGCGCAGAATACCATGTCGCCAAGTGGTATCGTATGCTTTCGCCAAATCTAAGGACGCTATCAGTGAGTGTTCGTCTCCGGTTGGTAGATATCTCTCCAGTTCTGCAAAGTATGTTTCGGTACCTCGTCCTGCTCGAAACGCGTGTTGGCGTTTGTCAAGCCGTCCATTCGACTCCAGCTCGGCAATCAATCGACGATTGATGATTCGTTCAAACAGCTTCGCCATGCAGCTAGTGAGCGAGATCGGTCGGAAGGCATCAGGTCCAGAATCGTGGCTGTTCGGTTTCGGAATGGGAACGACAATTGCATTCCGCCAGCTGGAGGGGAATTCACCACTTTGCCAAATTTTATTCAGCAGTTCAAGGAGCGTAACTTTCACAGACAGAGGAAGACGTTGAAGCAATGGATACCCTATCATGTCCGCACCTGTCGAAGCACCTCGCCCTTTGTCGAGAGCCCACAGAAGTTCATTCAGGGTAATGTCGATGTTGTATACATCCTCAGTATTGGGCGAAACATCTATGGACTCTCGTTCAGCTGCTGCCTTCACCATCTGGAACGATGGGGCGTAGCTAGAGGTCGCTGATCTCGCGCTGTAGAATTGAGCCAGTTCTTCCGCTGCTTCTTCGGGGTTGTCTGTAAAACCGTCCGTTCGCTTGAGTACCACCGTTCGCTGTCGTCTGCTGCCACGCAGAGTATTCACCGTCTGCCACAGTTCGGTAGTCGTGCTGTTCGGAGAGATAGTCGCCACGAAGTTCTCCCACGATTGCTCCTTTGCTTGCTGAATAGCTTTTCGTGCTGCCGATCTGGCTTCCTGGAATCTCGCTAATGCATCGGGTTGTTCAGGATCAGATTGCTGTAATCGTCGAAGGGTCCTCAGGCACTTTCGTCGCAGTCGGATTGCCGCCTTCGCTTCGGGACACCACCAGGGTACCGATCTTGGTCCAACACGTCCGCTGGTCTGCGGTATGGATTTCGTCGCTGCTGCTATTAGCTTCTCAGTGAAGCTGTTAACGTCCCAGTCGACATCTGAACGAATGGTTTCGGCGGTGATGCGTTCATACAACGGCCAGTCAGCACGATCGTAGAGCCATCTTCGCCGTACCGTCCGCGAGTCCGACCACCCGGGTAGAGACAGCGTTATCGGAAAGTGGTCGCTGTTGTGCGTGTCTGCGAGGGTTCGCCAAATGAACTTACTGGCTAGATTTTCGGAACAGATCGTCAAATCGATGGCCGAGGTATTTCCGGTAGCTGGATCGATGCGGGTAGCTGCGCCATCATTCAGGATCACAAGCTGTTTATCCAAGGTAGTTTCGGCGATGAATCGACCAAGCGTGTCCGACGTTCGTGACCCCCACGCGAGATGATGCGCGTTGAAATCACCCAAGAATAACACTGGACCTTCCAGTTGCTCGAGCAAACTACTCAATGCGGCCTGACACTCAACGGAACTCGGTGGAACATAAATTGACACTACCGTTACCTGGATTGGTGCGTGGATACGTGCTGCGACGATGTGGAGAGTTGTGTCGATTCGTACTTGCTCGAAAGGTAAGCCTTCCCGGATGGCAAGGCCTACCCCGTGTTGCCAGTAGTGTACGCTGTTCGACTCCAGAAGCAACGTGTAGTTTCTGCCAACGAAATCTGATGGGGCGACGGTTTGATTTACCTTGGTCTCCTGGAGTGCGACGACGCAAGGTTCTAGGTCAGCGATGAGAAGCTTCAATTCGCTGATGTTGGCCCGGAGTCCACGCAGGTTCCATTGCAGGGCGAAGCAGCCACCGGGGCGGCCATTATCGATCGTTCGTGAGGTGGAAGATGACGATGCGGTTGATTCTCTTCGTACTGTAACGGAAGAACGTGCCGCGTTGGGCATCATCGTTGCGGTATTGATAAGCGTGGTTTCTGGTGTAGGGCGGCGGCCAGGGCGTAGAAGGGATACACCTTCCCCCTGCCGTCTATCCCAAGTTTCCGGTGTCATGGTGCTATTCTCAAAAGTTTCATCGGCTACAGAGGTGAATTCACCATCAACGGGTTGGGGTATGACGTCCCGGATGGTTCCTTCAACCTGCTGCACTTGCGTCGGAAGGGGTACTACACATTCCCCACTTCCGAACCGATTTGTCTCGTTGTCCGTATTCGTGCTTATGTCTTCATTGTTTTCCATGCGTTGCTGGGGAGTAGAGCTATCTATGACGTTTATTTTGCGGGGTCTCAGATGCATCAGATTCTTCGTCGGAGTACTCCATTTGGGTGAGGTCGTGTGTTTTGGTGGCAGTTTTCTTCGGTGGCGGGCTTATGTCCGGTGATGTGGCGGGTTTTCCGTGAATATGCTTTGGCGGACGACCGCGCTTCGTTTCCAAAACAGCTGGAGAATTATTCCTCGATCGAGTTACGGGAGCTGTCGTCGTATGCGTTATTTGTTGTTCTTTACGCTGGTGTGGATTTTCGATGCTTGCGATTGGTTCCTTGCTGTGTTGCGGTTTTTCTTGGCTGGCGATTTGATGCTTCAGCTGGTTGATGATGTTGGCCATTATTTTGATTTTTTCGTCCTTTCGCTTGCTCTCATCCCGCATGCTGGCTAGTTCTGCGTCTTTTCCCTTCATGGCCGCTTCAAGATCGTTCAGTTTTTTCTCAAAAACGCTTTGTTGTGCAACTACCTGAGCGTAGCTGCCTCCAGACTGTAGAGCAGCACGTTTTCTTGCCTCTGGAAATGTCAGATTGTCACGTACTTTAATTTTTATAATTTCCATCTCATTTTTATACACCGGACACTGGCGGTTGGTAGGTCGGTGGTCACCCCTGCAATTCCGGCAGAGTGATTTCTCACTGCATTCCTCTTCTCCATGATGATCTCTAGAACAATTAAAACACCGTTGCGGTCCAGGGCATCGGGCACGGGTGTGACCATAGCTGAAGCAGCCATAGCACTGCATGGGATTTGGGAAGTACGGACGGGTGGGAATATTGAGCAGACCGACTTTAAGGCTATCCGGAAACGTGGTTTTGCAGAGTGTCACTATCAACGCGGGTGTATTCACCTTCTTACCACCTTCGTTTCTGGTGATTCGCTGCACGTGGATACCTTTTTGGCCAATTATCTCCTGTAAAACCTCTTTTTCCTCCAAATCGATTAAGTCCCAGCTGGAAATGATACATTTGCAAACGTTAAGGTTCGGATGGGGAGCAACTTCAACCTCAGTGCCATCAATAAGCTTATTCAGCTTGAGTAGCTTGGTGACTTGGGCTGGATCACGAACTTTCAGAGTGTATTTACTACCTCGTGCTTCGGAGTTTGCGCCTTCAATCGTTCCACCAGCACATGCTTCTACGGATTTACCGATGATGATTGGATTTCTCGCGAGTGGAGCACCATCCTTTCCAGTCAACTGGAGGAACGTCAGCTCACCGAATTGGTTCATAGGGTCCATATACGTTGGTAGCCTACGTTTTGCTGACCCTCCCGGGTCGCCGCTACTAGCGGCCGCCATGTTGTTCTACGTGCGAAAGCGCGCAGATGGCAACGGTCACCCGTTACCTACCCCAAATGAACAAAAAAGATAAAGACAAAAATAATCCTACCTTTTTTGCCCCTTCAACGTAGAAATTTCGGTTGGTGTTCACAAAATTGTGCCCCTCACTGTGGGCATACACTTTTGCGATGCACTGTAGTACTCCTCGAAAGCCTAACACGCACTTTCGGATTTACTGTAAATATCAGTTTTTCCAAAACTTTTCACCACTTTTTTTATTCCCGCAAAATTTTTCTTCCAACGCACCGCAACCCACACTGATAGCGAACTGAATGGTGGGTGAATGAAAACGGACGGCAGCCGGACGACGATTGTTTGTTTACCACTTTCGAAGCACGTGGAGCACAAATAAAATCACTTTTTTCGGCCGTTATACCACCGATTTTCCTCAAACCTTCACTGTTTGGACCTTCCTTTTCACCTCACTCACTGTTTTTTGTACAATTCGACCGCGGCGATCGCGAAAAACTCGGAAAAAACACCTTTAGTAATTCGGGAGCGCGCACTGTACCGACCTTACGTGACGGCGTGTCGAACTCAGATGAAATAATAATAATAATAATAATAATAATAATAATAATAATAATAATAATAATAATAATAATAATAATAATAATAATAATAATAATAATAATAATAATAATAATAATAATAATAATAATAATAATAATAATAATAATAATAATAATAATAATAATAATAATAATAATAATAATAATAATAATAATAATAATAATAATAATAATAATAATAATAATAATAATAATAATAATAATAATAATAATTTTAATAAACTAATAAAAAAAAAAAAAAAAAAGTGATGGGGAAAATTTTTTAATGAAACTAATATTATGAATAACGCAGAGGCAGATAACTAATTATATTTTTAAGCTATTTCAAACAAAGTTTTATTCTGATTTGGATCTGAAATACAGTAAAAAAAACATCAATAGAGTCTTAATTTTTATTTTCCTTATAACATTTTATTCGTTGTCATCTGATGTATCTGAAGTTGTATCTGAATCAGCTAGTAGGGATATGGCATCTGC
Source organism: Aedes koreicus (assembly GCA_024533555.2). Classification (NCBI taxonomy): domain Eukaryota; kingdom Metazoa; phylum Arthropoda; class Insecta; order Diptera; family Culicidae; genus Aedes; species Aedes koreicus. Next base: position 30,305 of record JAHHFK020002235.1, on the reverse strand, counting down.
CGATAGAGGATTAATAGCTTTTTTCGGCCATGCACGAGCTTCAGTTACCATTGGATCCGATGATAAGAGCAACCAGTGTAACAGGTCCAAATTCGCACTTTGTCTAGAGAACTTTCGCGTGTGATGTTCTCGAAATCTGAAAAATGGCAAATTATTATATGTATAGGTATAGATTTTTTGATGTAGAATGTAATGTTTTGCTAGAATGAAAGATATGAAGAGAAAGTTGAAAGTTCCGTCAGTGTACGGTAGGCTAGAAATAGAACAGAGGTATTGAAAATTGAGTGAAAGGGCATGGTAAAGTAGTATTCGAACCGCAGACGTTTCATTTGCCTAACATCAGAATAAAACTTTGTTTGAAATAGCTTAAAAATATAATTAGTTATCTGCCTCTGCGTTATTCATAATATTAGTTTCATTAAAAAATTAGCCCCATCACTGTTATCATTTTTATTATTGTTATTTTTATTATTATTATTATTATTATTATTATTATTATTATTATTATTATTATTATTATTATTATTATTATTATTATTATTATTATTATTATTATTATTATTATTATTATTATTATTATTATTATTATTATTATTATTATTATTATTATTATTATTATTATTATTATTATTATTATTATTATTATTATTATTTTAGTACATTATTATTATTATTATTATTATTATTATTATTATTATTATTATTATTATTATTATTATTATTTTAAAACAGCGACGTGTTGTTTTATGAAACAAAATAGTATTTTGTAGAAGGATACAACATTGAAAAATTGATTTATTTTGTAATTTTTCATTAGCCAGATTTAATAATCATGGATATTTGATCAATATGTAACCACCCCAGCCTACTTTTGCCCAAACATGTTGCACCCATCCAACGATAGTGAAAAGTTAGAACTTTAATCTGCCATGTGAATCAGTTGCACAATTTTGCACCGAAAGAAGTAATTTATGGTGAAAGTTGACCAAAAATTTCAAGAAAATTGATAATAGTGAATATGTTTTTTAAGATAGAGCCTTGCTTACTTCGACAAAAATGTGTATTTTATTGTCTCAAACAACTTTGTTGAAGATCACAAATACGTAAAAAATTATCTAAAAAAGTTATGTTAAAAAACTGGTTTTTAGAGGTATTGAATAATTAATATTTTATATTTCAATAACCTTTATACATAGAGCTTTCATGTCTTCAGCAATGTTGTTTGTATCAATATTTTCTACAACTTTGCTCAAGACATCAAGTCTCTATCTACATTTGTTGGAAAAGTAAGTTTTTTATCTCACTTCTAGGAAGATTAATCACCAAATTTTTAATATCACAATGTGCGCCTTATGATATCTGAAAACTTTTCTAGAATAAATAAAAACTCTAAAACCAATATTTTAGAAGTAATTTAGTTTTGATCGTGAAATCGGCGATTTCAAACACTGTGCATTGGCCAGTTCGACGAATAAATAAATTTGTAAAGCCAACCGTGAGTATTCGATAAAGTATAGGTTCCCGCACTCCGAAAATTCCCCCACGTCCGTACGCCCTGAGACCTGGAATCCAGAAGAGGTCTTGAGTACACACCCCGGAGGCTGCCGTTGGCTCAAGACCAGCAGCCTGAGTTTTTCCGGCGGTTCCCGTCTGGAACTAGGCCAAGAGATTCCAGGGTCGAAAAGTAGGTCTTATACTTTATGGCCCTTGTTGTGAATTACTAAAGAAATGGTCTTTATCTAGTGACTTTCTCTTCTATGGTCTTCCACGCTGTCTTACGGACCGCTTAGTGTTATGATCAACTAGTTATTCCACCCAGGGGACGAGGAAATCAATGAACAAATGCATGAGGTTTTCTGTTATTTCTTTGAAGACCATGAATAAGTTGAAAACAGCACTCAAAAAAAGCTTAAATAAACGCTTAAATAAAAATATTGCGTTTCTTGTCAAAATCATACAGTGTGACCATTTGTTCAACTCCTCCCATGTGCTTGTTATAGAAAAATAATGCTTCAGGACAGCTGAGTAATTTTATTTTTCCGCTTTTCGAAGTGCGCTGTACTGTTGCTACGTGGCTTGAGAGGCAATTATTGACAACTAGTACCTCCTTCGTATCCTGCCAGTAACAAAGGGTCATTCCATCCACCGTGTTCTGAAAATCTGAGCAATATTTATCTTGCTTGGTATTCACATGCCTTGGACAATCCTCTCCCGCATTGTGCCCTCTGGTTTTGCAGTTGCATCTTTCTTGCAATAAACGTGTACCTCGTACGCATAGCCAGTCAATGCATCGCAGCGGTCCCAATGTTTTACTTCACTCTTCATTGGCTTCAGATGCTGGTATTGCTTGAAAGACAAACGCCCCTAAAATTTCACCATCATTTCATCGATCGACTGGTAAATGACGTAAATGTTCAAATGGTGGATTCAATACTTCAATACTCTTTTTCGAGATACTAAACCACCTAGTTGATCATGTGGATCATCAAGGTTTGAACTCAACGATTGTTTGGAATACCTTAGGTATTCTAGAAATAGTATAACATGTCAGTGCTATGATGTCCCGTGGGGCTATTTCAACTCATAAGTACGGGTGGACATCGTAAATAGCCTTGTTGATCATAGAGAATATCAAGATGTGAACTCAAGGATAGTTTGGAGCACCATAGGTATTCTAGAAATACTGTAATATGTCTATGACAGTGTTATGATATCATGTGGAGCTATTTCAACTCATAAGTACGATGGAGACATCGTAAATCGCCTTGTTGATCATGTTAAACATAAAGATCTGTATTCAAGGCTAGTTTTGAGTACCGTAGGTATTCTAGAAATACGGTAATATGTCTATTATAGTTTGATGATGTTTCATGGAGCTTATATCAACTCATAAGTACGGTGGAGATATCTTATATAGCATTAGAACATCAAGATCTGACCTCAAGGATAGTTTGGAGTACCTAGAGTTTTCTAAAAATACTTTAACATGTCTATTACAGTATTATGATGTCTCGTGGGGCTATTTCAGCTCACAAATATGGTGCAGACATCGTAAATAGCCTTGTTGATCATGAAGAACATCAAGATCTATATTTCAGGAAAGTTTAGAGTACCATAGGTATTTTAGAAATACTGTAATGTGTCTATTACAGTGTAATGATGTTCCGTGGACCTTTTTCAACTAATAAGTATGGTCGAGACATCATAAATCTCCTTATTGATCATATAGAACATCAAGATCTGAAATCGAGGACTGTTTGTGAGGTCTAGAACAACTTAGAAAAAACATTTGTTCGCAAATTTTATCCATCAAATGGTTTTCATCACATTTTTAAGCATGTAGACCATAAATTATGTTGAAATACGGTGTACGAAAAATCCGAATTGAATCGGTTCAAGGTCTGTTCCTTTTTAGTGCTAGGATTCGAGATAGGAACGGTGATCTGAACCTTTATAAAAATCTGGTCTGGTTTGTAATGGAGTCTGTCGTACGTTTTGTTCTGTTATAAAGCAGTGCTTATTGATGTAATTCGATTTCACCCGTGCTATTAGGTGTAAGTATTTAAATCAATTTCACCGTACTATTAGTTGCAATTTATTATGATATTAATAAGGTAACAGTGGTAGCTGTAGTAGTTAAATGGTAATGTTGAAAATAATAATTATTGATTTGAATGTTTGAATTTTTGAAAAGGAACTAAAATTATAAATATATTTCAGTTTGAGTGATTCTCCGTGAACGTGTCAATAACTCGTAAGTAGGCTATTCATATGGACGAATCCAGGTTGAAAAAAGAAGAAGACACCGAGTGGTGATAAATCTGACAGCTTCAATGCTAAAGTTTAGGACGAAACTTTTAAAATGCTTCTAGAAAATTCAAATGAAACTTTAATTAAAAGCGGTTTGTTGTATGATGTAAGAAAAATCCAAAACAACTCAATAAAGACATATTCAGCAAAATAAAAATAAAATTAAAATAATGCCCCTTTTGTGCAGTTTTAGATGTTTTTAACATCATACAACAAACCGGTTTTAATTAAAATTTCATTTGAATTTTTTAGAAGCATTTTAAATTTTTCGTCCTATACTTTAACATCGGAGCTTTCAGATGTATTACCATTCAGTGTCTTCTTCTTTTTTCAAGTTGAATTCCTCTATAGAAAAGTGTTCAAGCAAAATCGCAGTAGGTGTATGTATTACTGCACACTCAAAAAATCGACACGTTGTTTCCACATGAAACGCACGTAATTTTCGTCCACTGCCAAAACCAGAAATTAACACGTGGAATTCTCGTAAGAGAAACGTGATTTCCACGTAAATTCACATTCTACGTGAAAATCACATAAATGTTACGTGATTTTTTCCGTACAATTCACTGGCACGTAATGTTCACCTGATTCTACTGAAGAAGATTTGGTTACGTGTTCAGGTGAAAGTTACGTGAAATTTCACGTGGAAACAACATGTCGATTTTTTTGAGTGCATTGCATGTAATACATAATCGATTCCGTTATTAAATTTTGACGGATTTTGTAAAGCACAGTTATATTAGGCTTAGTGACGTTTGACACACGCACACTGCAACGCCATTTAGATCAATGGAGTGCAAGTATGAAGGAAAACCGTTCGGAGGAAAGCAAACCATCATTCTTCTGCATGTGCCAGAAAGGGAAAGGTGGTTAAACGTCAAAAAGCCTAATTGGCGCGAGTTGTACTGTTAAGATGAATGATCAATGCAACAATATCGACAACGATTTTTTATTAGGGCCTAACTAACAAACGTAACTAATGGTTTCTTTCGTAAATTTTTCGTGGCATAAAGGCTACCCATGTAAGCCTCCAATTCTATCGGATAGGTGAACTCTTCCTGTTCGAGATGACCGTTGTGGATTGATTAGGTGAGTTTTCAATTACGTTAAATTCGCGTAAAAAGCCACTGTTTACGTTTGTCGATATGTGATATGTATAGTATAATCACATAGGACAAAACTATCTGGGTCCAGTTCAGTCATCAGGTCGACAACACCGTCGATTACCGTCAAACCCCTCAAATAGAGTGCGTCGAATTGTGCGTCTTGATTGTGCAGCCTCTGTCTTTATGGTTATTTTTCTGAGTGTTTCCAATTATATTTAATACCAGTAAACTGTCCATCCATCGACATCCCGTTGACTGTGTGTGAAAATAGTGTTGTTATGATTGTTTAGTTGTAATTCGCGATTAAATTCGATATTGTTTTGTTTTACAAGTGACCGTTGAGCTTGCATTTCGAGCCTATTGTCCATCTAATCGAGGCAATCAAGCAACAAACTCGATTAACTTTTCGTTCCCGTTGTGCGGTCGTTTACGCAACTGGTGTGAGCCTACTTAAAGGCGATTTATTGTCAGAATGAGTGGTGAAAAAAATTGCGTCAAGTGCAGCCAGGCCATCACAGGCTTAGATTTGATTGCTTATCGGGGATACTGTGGATGCTTGTTCCATCTAGCATGTTCAGGACGGTCGGGAGTATCGCGTGCTCTTATGAGTTATTTCACAACACATCGCAAAAACCTCTTCTGGATGTGCGATGACTGTGCCAATCTTTTCGAAAATTCTCATCTCCGTTCCATCACGAAAGAAGCCGATGAAATATCTCCGCTAGCGACTCTTACGGAGGCAATAAAAAATCTGCAGACGGAAATTAAGCAGCTGTCCAAGCCCGTACCTTCTATATTGTCTCCGACCGTCAAGCGCTGTCCCTCAATCGAACCTGTTAGATCTGCCAAACGACTTCGTGGACCTGAACTTCCACAAAATGCATCCGAGTGCAAGTCGGGTTCTAAGCATATAGGGCAAAACGTGGTTTCGGTTCCAGTAATCCAAAAGCCAGCGCATAAATTTCGGCTCTACTTATCACGCATACGACCTGATGTGAGTAATGATGATATAGCAGCAATGGTACAAGCAAATCTTGATCCGGCCCAGCACCCCGAGGTCGTCAAACTGGTAGCCAAAGGAGCTGATACTAGCAACATGACCTTCATCTCCTTCAAAGTTGGTTTGGATCCAGCTTTGAGGGCAAACGCATTAGATCCTTCGACTTGGCCAGAAGGTATCTTGTTTCGGGAGTTTGAGGACTACACCACTCAAAAATTTCGGAAACCCTCCATTGCAAACCTGTCGCCAACAAACATCACACCGATGGAAATTGTAGTGCACCAAACACCCACGTTTACACAGCAATAAACCCCTACGATACGATTGCCAACCTGCAGCTACCGGAACGCACAGAACATAGCCCTACGGAAGCCCCGGAGCCAGTCAAAGCAGTCGTGATATCCAGTTGCAGCTTTTCTCCTAGTCGTTCCGGACCTGCTTTTGACATTGGTGATGGGGTCTTCCAACACGCTACTCCAGGCAAGTACACATACGAAATGAATTATACCGTACCTGATGTTTCCCTGGGTTTCAGCCACCTAAATGTCAACCCATTTGCTGCTCTTCATACCACGGATTCCGAATTATTTCCGTTGCCACCAGCTGACACGGGACCCATCTCACCGTCACGCTCACCAGTAAGCATCATAGAAGCTCTTACGCCCTCCGACCCAGTCGTGCCTACATCGTCTACATCCGCACTTCCATCATCAAGCAGCGCTAATTTGAGTGGCATCAGCAACAACGCATGTTCACACCGACGTAGTGAAACGGATTCTATATTTTCCATCTACTATCAAAACGTGAGAGGTCTACGCACGAAGACTACTGAACTTCGCTTAAAGCTTTCATCGTGCGATTATGATGTTGGTTTTCAGTGAAATTTGGCTTCGTGCGGATATTCAGGACTGCGAGCTATCGTCGGATTACCGAATATTTCGGGGTGACCGTAGTCAATCTACTAGTGTACTGTGGTGGTGTACTAATTGCGGTCAATTCTGCTGTGCGCTTAAATCTGCTTCACCGATCGCTATTCATCTCTGAAATCTACCTCCGTCCTCTCTCCAGCGCTGATTTATACACATCTCACACTAACGCGCTACAGACTATCATTGATAGGTCCTCGTGTAATGATATAATACTGTCACTGGGCGATTACAACCTCCCATATCTGAATTGGAGATTTGACGAGGATGTGAACGGATATTTACCATCAAACGCATCCACCGAACAGGAAATGGCTCTCACGGAACCGATGCTCACTAACGGACTTGTCCAAATCACTCTGTAATCAGAATGGAAGACTTTTAGATCTGGCTTTTATTACTAAACCAGACGCTGTCACTCTACTTGAGCCTTCGATTCCACTACTGGACATCGATCACCATCATAGACCATTCATCTTAAAACTAGACGCCAACGGTAGTTCACCAATGAATTTCGAGTGCGATTCAAATCCATCTGATTTGAATTTCAGGCTCCTTGCATCTGCCGACGAACTCAACATCCTGCTTGATGTACAATCAACTGAACCGAGTCACTAACATCCTCAAGCGAAACAAGTCTGTTTCGAAGACATCTGCCATGGCCCTTCTTGACGTGGAAAAGGTTTTTGACAACGTCTGGCATGATGGCCTGGTGTACAAACTGGTAGGATAAGTCTACATCTACAAACAGATCATACTTCCGGTTATTGAGTACGGCATGCCGATCTGGGAGGTTGCACAAAAACACACCACCTAAAGCTCCAGCGGATTCAAAACAAGTTTCTCAGGATAATCCTGAACACACCTCCGCGGACGAGAAATACTGAGATCCACTGTCTGGCCGAGATAAAAACACTCGAAGATCGTTTAAGTGAGACTATCAATAGGTACAGGACACGTTGCCACCTATCAGAGCACCATGTAATCCGGGATATGGTACCCCTCCCCTAGGTTTTTAAATTGTAGTTAGGTAGGTTATCATATTAATTAAATTCAAACAAACCAATCCCCATCAGGGATGCAATGTACATTAGAACAATAAATTAACGAATCACATCACAAAACAAATGAAACGAAGAACAAAGATTAAGCCCCTCTGGCTAAACAATTAAAGTGTAATAAATGAAATGTAAAATTAAAACAAAAAGACAAATAAAGACACATTTTAGTAATAGGACAGAACTATCGTCAACACCACTCACATTGGACCAGCGCCCGAAAACGAATGTTTTCCAATTAAGTCCGGCAGTAGCTTGCTGTTGGTTGTGCGGGTAAAGCTCGATTCAAAGTAAATCTGGACGCACGGTTTAATACACCACCGCATCCCTAGTGGTTGGAACAAAAAACGCTTGACAGGCATTTGTTGATGTTTCATTGACAAAGAAATCGATGAAAAGCTTTTCTCGATTGATCGACGCATCTCGAAATTACGGATCATGGATCTTGAGAAAAGAAAATTAATTGTGCGCAAACATCTAGAGAATCCTTCGTGGTCTGCCTCAAAAATAGTAAAAGTGTTAAAATTCCCAAAGTCAACGGTGTGTCTTGTAATCAAACAAGGATACTCGAACTGTGAATAGAGCACAGCGCATCTATCATAAAAGTGGCACTAGGGACAAAGATCTGACCAGAAAGAAGTTGAGGTATGTGAAAAGCAAACCCAGGTGTCTCCATACGTGTTTTGGCAAAGAAATACGATTCCAAGTTTTACACTGTGCGTAACATCTTTTCAAGAGAAGGATATAATTATTTTTGTACCGGTTAACAAGTTTACTTTGAATCGGGCTTTAAGATAGAACGTACTTGATGGTGCTGGTTTTGACGCTGCGGTCCGATTGATGCTTGCAATGAAAATGACGCTTGGGTCGAAATGGATGACGCTCGGGTCCAACAGGTGGACGCTGTGGTCCAGCTGGTGTTCCGAACGAGTGGACGCTTCGATCCAATGGGTAGACGCGAAGGTTCGGCAGGGAGACACTACGGTTCTACTTGGTGGATGCGGTGGTCTACTATGGTCCGGTAGGTAGACGCTACGATCCAACGGATGGATGCGACGATCCGGCAGGTGGGTGATACGGTTCTAACAGGTGGGCCCTGTTGTCCAACGGATGGACGCGACGGTCCAACAGGGGAACACTACGATTCAAATGGGTGGATGCAGCTATCCGGGAGATGGACGCTGTTGTCCGACAGGTGGACGCTGTGGTCCCGTAGATGAAAGCACCGGTCCAAACGGGTGGTCCGGTCCATTGCTAGTAGTACTGACGATAGCTCGATCATCCGCGTTGTCGAATCTCAGGGGTGTTCGTTATACTAGTCATAGCACCAAAGTTTCAACCAAGGTTTGCCCAGGTCCTATGTTGTGATACTATTTTTGTTGAGGGTCTAAAAAGTCACTTTTTGCGTGACATCATTAATGGATGTTCCCTAATATTCTATCAATAGTTTTTGACAATTTTCTATCATAACTTTACACAGAAAAAATAATGAATTTGAACGACGCGTAAAATTTCCCCTCGTTTAATTCTAAGCAAAAGCGAGCGTAAACAACGCTTTTTACAATCTTTCATACGCCATACAACAATGTTTGCAATCTTCAATACAACAGACCTAATTCCACCGATATTTGTCTTAAATTTACATGAAATACCCCATTATTTTTGCAAATCTAGCATTCCCTGTATGTGCGTTACATAGCGAAGAGAATTAAATGTTTCTTTCAAACTGTGTATCATACATGACTTATATCATACTTGCATAACAAAATCCAAAGAAAGACAAATGTAATTCCATCTGACTCGTACCCTTATCCAAACGAAACATCATCTCGAAACGGGACACAAAAATTTACAATAAGAAAAATTAAATCCCAAGAATTAAATGTAAACTGTAACGATCCTTGTATCGCAACCCCACCTCTCTGTCGGGCCAAGCACTGGTCCACTTCTGGGTAATATTACATCGCATTGATGTTTTTTTTTTTTATGTTCCTTCGGGCGCTCTCTGAAAACTGATATCCGCTTATCCCATTATCGTTTTCTTTGTACTTCGAGCCAAAGACTCGCCTCTCGCTTCGACTGTAGATGGTTTCTATCGAGAACTGGCTCCATAAGTAGGTTTACACGTGCTGCGAAGAAAAGAGCTCTGCTTTCCGAATTCTGCGTCGAACGAAAGCTTTCTTATTTAAAAGAAAATAGAAATGAATGTGTGAAACTGGCGGGATTTTACACTGCGAAAAGCACTAGAATCTACCAAGAAGGGGAGAAAAGAATCCAATTTAGCTCGAAATAAACTGTTTCGAAGGATAACTATACTATCAATTTTATATATACCGAGCTGAAATGTAAACTGAAGGGCGCCACATGTTGTGGCGAGATGGAGGTTCTCAAATTGGGTTTTAATTAATTTCGAAGCTTGCAGAATTTTCCCACGAGTAAATAAACCCTCGACTTGACAGTCAAGTAGGCGCTTCACCGAACGAGCATTTCTGCTTTTTAATAAACACCCCTGAATATCTAGACCAGAAAAATGGATGTCATCTGCAATAGAAAAGGATGAATGGTGACACGGAGAAGAATGATAATGAAGATCTTTTTGCAATTCGGAGTAATGAATTAGTTCTTCCTAGTGGAGCACACTACACCAAGGATCATTATTTTGCCTCTCTTGTGATTACGACATCATCATTGTGCGAGCAGCACGTTAGGTATGCAAGGAATGCCACTCTTTCCCCTTTTCTGCGCTAACCCTCTGCGGCCCGAGTGGTGGGTTATACTTCTATGGATTGTGAAAAATCGGTTGAAAGTGTTTGGATCTCAATTAATTTAAAACTCCTTAAACATAAAGTTTCCAATTCAACATTTCCATTAAAGTTCTTAATTCAGATTCACCCAGGTAAGAAATTTTAGATATTTAAAAAAACTGGCTTTGGCAGCCGAGGGTTAAGAACCAGATGTAGAAACACCAACTCCGACAGCCAATTTGCGATCCACGCTCAAATGAATGTATGCTCATTTACTTTTTTCTTTCAGTAGGCCTGGAAGCCAGCAACAGTCGAAACGGCAAACGAACGTGTCAAGGTTATTAAACAGAGAAGAACACCTCTACACAAAGACGGAAATGAATGGGTCCTTGGAAATAGAAGAGACAGTTTCCTAAAAGTGGTGCTGCTTTTTTTTATAAGAGTGATGAGGCAGGTGAAACCCTTACGTAGGTCATCATACCAAAACAGAAAACCACCCAAGATGAGAATAGTAATGAGTAGGAACGAACAAACGGGCGGTGACTTATTCAGGCTAGGATGGCAGTCTCATATTATTCTACAACTTTGAAAGCTCAAAAAATAAGCAACGACGCAATTATCCGAAATCATTTCCCAATCATCAAGCGAGCCCGACAAATCGTGACACTTCAACCCCACGGAGGAATCACGACTATTTCAGCTGGAATGTTTTCCCTGTTGTTTGTTTTCCTTTGTTGGTGCGGAACTCGTGCTGGGAATTTTAATTAAAATGCAACTGCACCTACCGATTAATACAATGCATTCTTTTCCGCACTTAGTATTAAATATTCGAAAATTTATCCGCTTTCCACCTGGAGCGAAGCTACTCAAAAGCATTCCTCTTCTGTGGATATTGAAATGCCTATACCTTTGAATTGTTGAATTTGTAATGGGATGCAGTCGGAATACATAGACTCTCCAACAATGAACAGCACCTCATGTGGCTTTGAACATTAGAGATGTTGTAAGATGGAAATTAAAACCCGAAATTTCTCACTGATTAACGCAACATGAGCGAGAACTGTGGTTTCATTAATTCAGGTGATTAAGTTTTCTTCCAATTCTAGCAATAATAAAAGGATTTTTGGTCCCTGCCTGCAGTCTAAGGGTTATTCGTTGTTGCCTTTATGATCAGACTATCTGAAGAAGGTTGTTCGAGAGCTTTTCTCATTTAGCTAGATGGGTTTCCCCCAAGGATCATATTTATAGTAAGCCCACTTTTTTATTTTTTATGTCAAAGAAATTGACGGTTGTCTAAGTGACAACTGGGGACAACTGCCAACTAAGGAGAATTAGAGCGATGGCAATATTCAATCATTCCAAAGGTGTCGAAGAAATTTTGGTTTGGGTTGGTTGGTTCGTGTGATGTCTCGCCTCATCTCTAATAATTTTTCTTTAAACTATACCGTGTTGGGTAGAGTAACAGCAATTTCTGTTATTGTGAACAAGGTTATCAGGACGCAGATCACGTAATCTGGTCTTGTGATGATACTCATCAAAAGACCAGATTACGTGATCTGCGTCCTGAAGTCCGATCTGATCTTTATGATTCCCTCCAGGCTCGAGGTAGCCGGTTGATATTTTAGCTCTTCGGGATCTGGAGTTTATAAAAATCATTTATGGGTTTTTGACTAACATTAGTCTTAGATTGTAGTTTGCTTAACCTATATGTTTGGTTTGGTTTGGTAAAAGTTTGGTAAAAGATTATGCGACCGATTGTATACTACCTTCATATGCCATCCGCTCGTTTTCAACTTGTATCTTTCAATTTTCATAACCTGCCGTTACTCTAAACGGAACAATCAATGCTTTCTCTTCAATTCTCTTAGTTCTAGCAATAAATTACTGTCCACTCCTAGAGCCTCTCATGTTGATGGGAAATTATCTGCTTCTGACAAATTTCATCATTAGATATCGTTACTTCACCCATTAGGAGGATACAACAAAACAACAATCAAAGTTAACCTATATGTTAAGTTTGAGTATTTTGATTTCAGTGTTTGCTTGATTTTATTTTGAAATTGTTCTAATAAAAAACAGTTCAGTTAGAAGTTGACAATTAGAATTAAAAGTACATGTGTTTTGTAAATGATATTTCAAACTCCCACCCATTCTTCCCATCCATAAAATTGTTTTTCACTCCAACGTCGAGACGACCGCGAGTAATCAGTTCTTCCCCCTTTATCTTTATTTTTACGATCATAAATGTATATTGAAATAGAAATGTTAACTCTGTTAAGTTAATTTGATTAAGCATGTAAAAATAAATGAAATTGAGAAAAAAAATTAAATTTAGTCTTAAAATGTAGCTGCAATCAATTATGACAGAAGTGTGCTGCTCGAGAACTCCGCCTACTTCAGATAACAGAGATCGTGAGTGCATTCAAAAACAAAAGGGAAAATAACGCGTGGGCACCGGGCGACATACAACGGAATTGTTGCAGTATATGTACACCCCTACGGAGTACACCCCTGCGTGGTGTTGGTTGTCACTCGAGCTTGAGGAGGTTAACTCGGTAGTGTGTCGAAGAGTAAAAATCGAAGACGGAATAAAGAACTATTTTCAAGTGTAATTAAATTAAATCTAGTGTCTTTTACTGAAGTAGAACATGGTGTCAGAGACTAGCGTGTGCTTCAAGTGAAATTCCGCGTCATTACAATCGAAATCACGGAGAATCGACGATAAAAAGAAAACCGGAAGTCGGTCCGAGGAAAAATCGTATCAAGTCGCGTCGTGTCGGCGGCCATTTTGTATTTTTCTGTCGGGATCGAGCGTGAACAGTGTGATTCTCATAAAGATGGATCCGGAACAAATGAAATTGATGTTGGAGCAGCAAATGAAGATGTTTACGAAGCTAATGGAAGGAATGCAAATGAACCAGAATCAAGTTCAAGCGGCTCAGATGCAGCGTCCAAGTGCATCGAACGTGCAGGTGCCACAACCGTCTCCTCTGGCAGTAGAAGGCGACATGCAGGAGAACATGGACTTTTTCGAGAAGAGTTGGAAGGACTACGCCAAGGCCATTGGTATGGACCGTTGGCCACCCGAAGAAAACCCTCAGAAAGTAAGTTTCTTGCTGTCGGTCATAGGAGAGCCGGCGAAGAAGAAGTACTTCAACTTCGAGTTAACAGCAGAAAAACGTGTTGATCCGGAGACAACCTTGGCTGCTATACGGGAGAAGGTCGTGGCCAAGTGAAACATCTTCGTGGACCGGCTTGATTTTTTCTCTGCAATGCAGCAGGCGCGAGAATCAATTGACGATTTTGCATCTCGTCTTAAGACTCTGGCAAAAATGGCTAAGCTCGGAGCTCTAGAGACGGAACTTATAGCGTATAAAGTGGTCACATCCAACAAGTGGCCAAATATGCGAACCAAAATGTTGAGCATTACCGACATTACGTTGACGAAAGCTATCGACATGTGTCGGGCGGAGGAGATTGCGACGAAGCGGTCACAGGAGCTTGCGGTTTACTCTCCGGAAGTGGAGGTGAAAAAAGTCGCGAAAGCAAAATTTCGTTTCAAAAACAAGTCGTTACGGTGCAAGTTCTGCGGAGATCGTCACGACTTATCTAAAGGCTCCTGTCCTGCTTTTGGTAAGCGATGCCATAAATGCAATGGGAAAACCCATTTTGAGAAGGTATGCAAGATCCCAGAACAGGAAAACGCGCAAGGTTAAGGAGGTGAAGGATGAAAGCACCGATTTGGAAGAGCAAACACCGTCAGGCAATGAAGGTTCATCGGAGGAGAGCGAAGACGAGTATGGGATCAGAAAGATTTTCGATTATTCATCGAAGGAAGGCAGCGTGATGGCGGAGTTAAAACTCAACTTTTCTAATCAGTGGAAGTCAGTGATATGCGAGGTAGACACCGGAGCTAACACGAGCCTGATTGGACATAACTGGTTGGTCAAACTGACTGGAGATGAAAACCCGAAGATGATGCCGTCCACCTACACACTGCAAAGTTTCGGGGGAAACCTTATCAACGTGCTTGAGGAGGTGAAGATTCCTTGCCGTCGGCTGAAGCGCCGATACCGATTGGTTATAAAGGGCGATACGGTCAAAATTTGGTCAATATCAACTTGACGTATTTCTTTCAATTTTGCATTTAAAAAACCTGAACACCCCTCATTTTGAAGGTGTGTGTGTGTAGAATGTTGCTCCTATTTTGATTTTGGAATTCACTCTTCAGTTGTCAAAATGCCGTCCAAGCAAGAAGAGCAGCGTATCAAAATTTTGCTCGCGCATCGCGAAAATCCGAGCTACTCGCACGCAAAGTTGGCAAAATCGCTAAAAGTTGCCAAATCAACCGTTACAAATGTAATTAAAGTGTTTGGGGAACGTTTGTCGACAGCCAGGAAGTCTGGATCGGGGGGAAATCGAAAACCGGAAGCCGCTGAGACGACAAAGAGAGTTGCCGGTAGTTTCAAGCGAAACCCTAACCTATCTCTCCGAGATGCCGCAAATAAGCTGGGTGTATCGTCTACAACCGTGCATCGAGCCAAAAAACGAGCCGGACTATCGACTTACAAGAAGGTAGTGACTCCAAATCGCGATGATAAACAAAATACGACGGCCAAAGCGCGATCCCGGAGGCTGTACACGACGATGCTGACGAAGTTTGACTGCGTGGTAATGGACGACGAAACCTACGTCAAAGCCGACTACAAGCAGCTTCCGGGACAGGAATTTTATACGGCAAAAGGAAGGGGAAAGGTAGCAGATATTTTCAAGCACACGAAACTGTCAAAGTTCGCAAAGAAATATCTGGTTTGGCAAGCCATCTGTACCTGTGGCTTGAAAAGCAGCATTTTAATAGCTTCCGGGACTGTCAACCAAGAAATTTACGTGAAAGAGTGTTTGAATAAACGTCTGCTGCCTTTCCTGAAGAAACACGGTTGTTCCGTACTGTTTTGGCCGGATTTGGCATCTTGCCATTACGGTAAAAAGGCCATGGAGTGGTACGCCGCCAACAACGTGCAGGTGGTTCCCAAGGACAAGAACCCTCCCAACACGCCAGAGCTCCGCCCAATTGAGAAATACTGGGCTATTGTCAAGCGGAACCTAAAGAAGACCAAAAAAACTGCTAAGGACGAGCAGCAGTTCAAGGCAAACTGGCTTTCTGCGGCGAAGAAGGTGGACAAGGTGGCTGTACAAAATCTGATGGCAGGGGTCAAGCGTAAGGCCCGGCAATTCGGATTTGGAAAAGCGGAAGCCTAACTGAATTTTTTTCCTGAATTTTATACTAATTGAACTTGAAAAAGAAATTTAATTTGATTTTTTAAATAAACGATTTCACCGATTTACACGCGTTTTCCCTTGACCAAATTTTGACCGTATCACCCTTTACAAGTTGTAGATGTAGACCATCGGCCACTACTATCGGCGAAAGCATCACGTGAACTGGGCTTCGTCAAATTCCGCAAATCGGTTACGTTCACCAAATTTGAATGTTCACAGGATCGCAGCCGAGAAGATTATAGAAAAGCACAAGGGGATCTTTTCTGGCTACGGAAAATTCGACGGTCAAGTATCATTGGAGGTAGACCCGTCCATTTTGCCTTCAATCCAGTCTCCTCGTCGTGTTCCGATTGCCATGAGAAGCCAGCTAAAGAAGGAGTTGGAATCGTTGGAGAAAGAAGGAATGATCGTGAAGGAACCCCGGCATACCGATTGGGTCAGCAACATTGTGATTGTCCAACGAGGTGACCCAAAATCAACGAACATCAGAATCTGTCTTGATCCTATTCCGCTCAACAAGGCACTAAAGAGACCGAACCTGACGAAATTCTTCCTGAGCTGGGAAAGGCGAAGATTTTCTCCACGGTTGACGCCGAAAAAGGGTTCTGGCACGTAGAACTCTATGAACCCAGCAGCAAGCTTACAACTTTCTGGACTCCTTTCGGTCGGTACTGGTGAACTAGGCTTCCATTTGGCATCTCCTCAGCTCCTGAAATCTTTCAGATGAAGTGCCTGGCGGATGATCTGCTGGTGTTTGGGGTGGGTGAAACATTGGAGGAAGCTCTCATCGACCACAACAGATGCTTGGAAAATCTTCTGATTCGTCTGGAAAAGCACAACGTAAAACTAAATAAATCGAAGCTTAAGCTATGTCAAACCTCTGTGAAGTTCTTCGGACATATCTTGTCAAGCAAAAGTCTTCAACCAGATGAGTCAAAGGTTGCTACGATCCAAAATTTTCCACTCAACCGAAAAGAAATACACCGTTTCATCGGAATGGTGACTTATTTGGGAAGATTTATTCCAAATCTGAGCTGCAACTTGACGAACCTCCGTAAACTAATTTCGGATGAGGTGCTGTAGAGATGGACGAAGGTCGAAGATGAAGAGTTCAACCGAGTGAAGGGCTTGGTTGCCGACGTTGGAACCCTGCAGTACTACAACCCCACAAAATCGTTGACCATTGAATGCGATGCAAATTGCTTTGGACTAGGAGTAGCTGTCTACCAAGATGGAGGAATTATAGGGTATGCATCTAGAACGTTGACTGCTACTGAACGGAACTACGCGCAAATTGAAAAGGAGTTGTTGGCGATTCTGTTTGCGTGTATTCGTTTCGACCAGCTTGTGGTCGGAAATCCAAAAACCATTATGAAGACCGATCATAAGCCTTTGATCAGCATTTTCCGGAAACCCTTATTGTCTGCTCCACGCAGATTGCAACATATGCTGCTCAAGCTTCAACGCTATAATCTGGTGATTGAGTTCGTGACAGAGGAGAAACGTTGTGGTGATGCGCTATCTCGTGCACCATTCGACGACAAAGCAACAAAGGATGAATACAGTAAACTGCACATTTACAAAGTATTCGGTGAGGTCGAAGGGATGGAATTTACCAAATATCTCAACATTTCAGACAATTGCCTGAACGAGATCATGGACGAAACGGCGAAGGATCCGTGCCTGCAGAGCATCATCTCTTTTGTTCAACAAGGCTGGCCTAGATCAGCTGATCATGCACCAGATGGAGTTCGTGCATATTATGGGTACCGGGATGAGCTATCCGTTCAGGGCGGTATTGTTTTTCGACTAGATCGGATTCTTGTTCCATATGCGTTTCGACGGGGAATGATCGAGAAATGCCACGTGAGTCACAATGGGTGTGAAGCAACTCTAAAGCTGGTTAGAGCAAATTTGTTTTGGCCAGGCATGAGCAGCCAAATCAAGGACGTTGTCAAGGGATGTCCAGTTTGCGCAAAATTTGCTTCATCGCATCCAAATCCACCCATGAAAAGTCACCAAATTCCAATTGATTTCAATGCATGTTTTCTTCAGCGAGTTCCGTGGTCATAGTCAGAAGTTCCTAGTCACAGTCGACCACTATTCAGATTTCTTTGAGGTAGATATCCTAAAGGATCTGACGCCAGGATCGGTTATAACAGCCTGCAGCAGAAACTCGCTCGACATGGAAAACCACAAACTATGTTGACCGATAATGGGACGAACTTCGTCAACCAGAAGATGAGAAAGTTTGTATCGGAATGGGACATCGACCACATCACATCAGCTCCATACCATCAGCAGGCGAACGGCAAATCAGAAGCAGCCGTAAAGATTGTAAAACGTTTGCTGAAAAAATCGGAGGAAACCGGAACGGACTGTTGGTACGCACTTCTCATTGGAGGAACATTCCAAATAAAATTGGCTCTAGTCATGCTGCTCGTTTGTTTTCTCGTTCTACACGTTGTGGAATTTCAACATCCGGAGCCAACCTTATGCCGAAAGTCGTCGAACAGGTTCCTGAATCAATCGAAAAGAACAGAAAGAAGATTAAACTAAACTACGACCGAAAAGCAAGAAACCTAGCTGTGCTACAGACTGGATCAGCTGTGTACGTGCAAATGAATCCGGAAGTATCGAAACAGTGGACGCCTGGAACCGTCTCAAATCGTGTCAGTGATCGATCGTACACCGTCAACGTAAACGGAAGCAACTATCGTCGAAGTTTGAAACACTTGAAGCCACGTAAGGAACCCGAACCGTCGGAGGAAAATTCACCAGCAAACACCGCTGCTGTTTTGATGCAACCCGAGAGAAAATACGAAAGCGATCCAGTTGACAGCTCTCAATCAGTCACCAACCAAAGCGAGTCTACTCAGGCAGTGGTGCCAGTTTTGGGTTCACCAAGTCAACCTACCCGAGCGCTACGTGTGTGTCAGTCACCGAAGCCCAACGAGTGTTCGAATGGTTCGAATGCAGAATCCAGGGCCGAATCCAGTTCATTGGAGAGTCGTTCAGAAGCGAGTTTGTCGTGTTCCAGAAAAGTTGAAGGACTATGTTGTTGAGTACAAGTAAGTTTCTTTGAAACAGGGAGGATGTTGCAGTATATGTACACCTCTACGGAGTACACCCCTGCGTGGTGTTGGTTGTCACTCAAGCTTGAGAAGGTCGAAGTGAACCCGGTAGTGTGTCGAAGAGTAAAAATCGAAGACTGAATAAAGAACTATTTTCAAGTGTAATTAAATTAAATCTAGTGTCTTTTTCCGAACTAGAACAGGAATCGTGTATTAAGACGGGCGACACTGTTTCATTTGAATTTCATGCTAACCATCTAACAAATTGCGATCAA
Organism: Aedes koreicus; assembly: GCA_024533555.2. Taxonomy (NCBI): domain Eukaryota; kingdom Metazoa; phylum Arthropoda; class Insecta; order Diptera; family Culicidae; genus Aedes; species Aedes koreicus. Next base: position 11,032 of record JAHHFK020002235.1, on the reverse strand, counting down.
CATTTGAACCGAACAGGTATACAGTTATCAGAAAAACTATTCCAAAGATTACAATCGAAGATTCAGGAACAGGCAGGCAATAGGAGAGGAATGTTGCACACGTGAAGAACACGTCTACCATCAACGCAAGTCTATAACTCGAAGAAAACTTCATTCATTTTTAATTAATCAATATTAAGAGGTCCACCAACATTATTCGTTGCCTGTTTAAACCATACAGTTAAGCGTTCCAAAGTGCTAAAATTGAAAGCCAATTTTCTAGCCACACACTTTCATATAAGTATCTATAGCTATCGAATGAAGCAATACTAAATTCCCCAGCCAACAACAACAACAACAAGAACAAGCGAAAAACGATTCTGCACGATTCTCCCTCGCTGCAAATAGCAATTTAATGAAATCCTAATATCTTTCGTTTTTTGGACCTCTACTGCGACCAACACCGACGGCATGGATTGTGTCACTATTTCCGCTCAAACCACCCCCCGGGTGCCAGTGCGTTGCAGCGTTGCTACGATGACCAACTACCAAAAAAACCACTGGGTGTCCCCTACCGTTGAAATGGTTTCCCCACCCACGGGCAGTTGTTGCGTTGTGGTGCGTTTTGTTGTAAAGGTGTGCGTATTAGGGCGGTTCAACTGATGACAGTGAATGATCAAATGAAATATATGAACTTTTTTGAGTTCTATAAATTTGCAATGAAAAGTTGCGATCACTAACCAAAGAGTGTATTACAAAGCTTGATGTAGGCCGAAAAGCTTCATCACGTTGTTTTCAGGACCTTTTGACCCAGAAAGTTAGGCAAAATAAATCTTCGTCTGATTCGTACCGAAGGCAAAAATGCCATTTAAAAATAACATTTCCGCTTTTTTCCACCATAATCACGTTCATCTTATTCTAGAATTAACATACGGAAGGATTTTTCTGGAATCGTATTAACGTTTGCATTTTAAAAAAAATGGACGAAAATTGCCTATTTTTCATGGGTTTACCGTCACTCGCACTGACAAAACTACCCATGCAGCATCAATCATAGTAACCCATGAGTCAGCAGACAAAATTTGACAGCTCTATCAGTCGAACTCTAACCGTGATGGCAAAAACAGTGAAGCAACTCCGTTCAGAAGTGTGCGCGTTCAAAGAACGGCACCCCGCCGCGTCGAAAACGGACATCGTGCGGCACTTTGTGGACGCCGAATACGCCCGTTCCGGCATCTACAACATCTTGGCACTATTAGACAACAAATAGAGCATCAAAAGAAAGCCCGGTTCCGGACGGCCGACAAACCTGAACGACAAGAAGCTCCAAAGGATGCTGAAGAGGAAGACCGAGGGAAAGGTGGCTACATCGCTGCGTGCGCTTGGCCAGGAGGTCGGTTCAACCGGCCAAACAGTGAAAAATTACCTGGCGAACATGAACATACATGTCAGGAAGCGGAAATTGCATCCACTGGTTTCGGAGCTGCAGGCAATGACGCAGCGGCAGCGGCTGAATAAGATGGTCAACTCGATTTTCCCGGCGAATCGCGACGTGGCGGTGGTGATGGACGACGAGACCTATCTCACCCTGGATGGCAACGACTGGCAGGGCACTTCGTATTTTACTTCCCCCACGAAGGAAGTGAGCTCCGAGGTGAAGTTCATTTCACACACCAAGTTCCCCAAGAAGGTGCTGCTGTGGCTGACAATCAGCGAGAAGGGGATGTCAAAGCCGCTCTTCTTTCGCTCCGGACTGGCCGTGAACGGGGAAATTTATAGTACGAAATGCCTGCCGGAAGTTGCGTCGTTCATCAAGAAATACCATAAGGGCGAAGACGCGGTGTTCTGGCCGGATCTGGCGTCGGCCCACTACTCGAAGCGATCGTTGGAGAAGATGGAGCGGCTGAATATCGATGTGGTACCCAAGTCGGTGAACCCACCCAACGTCCCCCAGCTGCGTCCCATCGAGAATTTCTGGGCCAACCTGAAGCGTAAGATCTACTCCAACAATTTTGTCGCGAAAACTGAGGAGGAATTGATAAATAAAACGAAGAAAGAACTCAAAAACATGCCTACACGCATGTTTTCGTCCGCCATGGCGAATGTTCCGGTGAACGATGTGGCTGAAAGTCATCCTGAGACAGCCAAAAAAAAAAATACTAAGCATGCATTTAGAGTTTTCTCTCCTCAAACCTGGGTCGAACCCAGTGAGTATATTTCTGAACAAGCCCATCGACGGTAGTTTGGACCGCCCTTGTGGGTATGCGCACTCATGGCGGACGCAAAGAGCAACGGCACGATGGAATATGTAGGACACCCCGGAGGGTATGTCGTGTGGTTCAAAACTAGAAAATCATTCCTTTCCCTGCAATCGGATGGACTCACATAAACATGCACACATACACACAAACCCAACAGTACACGGTGGAAGGTGTACAGGAAATTCCGCTGGTAAAACATTCGTCGGTACAAGCGTCCAAAAACAGGACGCTCGAAATGAATTAGGGTATAAATAATTGGTTTCCATGTACACCGGGGCAGAAACGATTTCACGTGAATTTTAACGAGCGCGATATTTGACAATTGGGGTCGGTTGGATAGCCGATGTTTCTGTAGTGTGTTTGAAGAATGGTTGACTTTAAACATATTTTCTTAAATTGCGGATCATAACTTGCCGAATTTCCATCCCAGTGTCTCGATGTCCATCTGAATGTCCAAGGGCATCATAAACTGGCCCGTTTCGATTGGTTTCGTCTGTGTTTTTTCCCGCGAATACCGGGATGGTGTAGAGTCGAAGGGCATCCAACGGCCGTCGCATCGGAAACTGCCATCGCAGGACGTGTTTTCACAGCGAGTGGTTTCGAAATTTATTATGTATTGCGGTCGTGAAACATGTGTGTAATCGAATGATCCGCTTTTTTCTGCTGATTAATTGTTAAACTGGTGAAAATGAGCATTGATGCATTGGTTTGGCTGCAAGCATCGTATGTATGTGGTATATACATGTCCCGTTTTTGACCCCGCCTGGTCGACGATGGTGGTTTCGAAACGCACATCAACTTGTTGTCTCGGAACAGTTGGCAGCACATCTCTGGAGTACAATTTAGTCGTTGTTTGTCATTTGAGATTGGTCAATTTGAATAATTCATTTCGCAATGCGAAGTTTATACTTTGTGCATGCAAGCAAGAATGGCAACGAATCGCAAAATGTCTGGTTGTTTCAACGAAAATTGATGCACATTATTGCATGCTGACGAATCACTCACCGGTAGCTGAAATAAAAGAATGAGCACGTTGGCATTTCAATATTTTTCTCTCATTTATTTCATTCAGTTTGAGCTCAGTAGCGTGTACAACAATGATGAAAACATAAGTTTACTACGAACTATGGTAGAATCATCAAATTTGGATTGTTTTCACATATTATCTAAAATTTTAGAAAACGCTAAAACAAATCCTGACCGCTTAGAGGTCTTGGTTGTTTGTTTTAGAGAGCATAGTAAGAATGCGAAAAGTAAAAAAAAATAGTCATAGGAAAACAAAGGGTTAACGAATAGTGCCACTTAAACAGATCCATTTAGCACTGCATTTGGAGGAAACGCCTACACAACACCCGAGCGTCCGTATTCCATGTATGGAATGGCTCAAAACAGCCACTATTCCTCATGTCGGGGCGGCTGAATTACCGTCCATGTGCCAGCATGGTACCCTAAACTCAACTGTGCCTATGGCCCTCCGGATAGCCAATGGGTTGGCATCAGGTCTTGCAAGCCAGCCAGAAAACAAGCAAGCATAGGGACGTCAACAGCAGAATACGGAACGGAACAATTGGCGAAGACCACAATAGGACTAGAAATTCGGGATGTGGAACTGCAGATCCTTCAATTTCGTCGGAAGCACCCGCATACTGTCCGATGTACTGAAGGATCGTACTGAAAGGATCTATGGTGCGTACGTTTAGGTGTAATCATACCATCTACCAGCGATTTGGTACGACACGTGAGCTGGAAACAGCGGGGGAAGGAGGTCGAAATGCAGCAGCGCGTGATCGGGTGGTGGCCGATTGAAGGTTGGTTCTTCATCTTCAGCATTATCAACGGCATAGCCCGTTCTCCGGAATCACTGATGATGATAAGGATACTTTCAACGCGCAGCTAGAACGTGAACAACCCCTCCCCAACCCACGACGCCAAGATAACCAAAGGAGACAAGAGGCCACAGGTCCACCAGAAGAAGGGCCGCCCATTGGAAAGACCCCCCCAAAAAACCACCCCCCCCCAAGACCCAATAAAACCCCCCCCCCCCAAAAAAATGGCTTTTGTAGCACCTACTTCCAGCATACACACTCAGAAATTATTAATTTTACTCGAGATTCAGCTTTGTAAAAAGTCAGGGAACGTAAAGACTGTATTCGATGAAATTTGGAAACACGCAATTATTCGTAACTTTTTAGCGTGTGGGTAAAAATTATTGAAATTTTAACTGAATGTATTTCATTGTGTTGTGTCAATTGTGTAATGAGCTTCGTGAAAATCGGTCGAGTGATTTCAGTGATGGCTTCGAATGAAGAAATAGTGCGCCAACAAATTTTAGGCACTCACTTCGAAAACCCAAACGCTTTTCATCGATGGATCGCTCGGAATCGCACATTCAACCGTATCTCATGTGATCAAAACGTTCAAGGACCGTAAGACAACCAAGCGGAAAAATGGTAGTGGCAAAAAACGTGGCACATCAAATCCGGAGAAGGCCAGGATGGTATTGAACCAATTTAAGCGTTATCCCAACATTTCGATCAGGGATGTTGCGAAAAAGGCGAAAGTTTCAGTTTGTTTTTGTGCAGAAAACAATGAAACGTTCTGGATTACATGTGTACAAGGTCCAGAAGGCACCGAACCGGAGCAATAACAGGACTCGGTGGCCATAACTCGTGCAAGAAAACTGTACAGGGAGTGGCTCACAAAACCGTTCTGCATTGTGATGGACGATGAGACCTACATTAATGCCGACACCAAACAAATGCCAGGACAGGAACACTACGTCGCCACCTCTGTCGAAATTCGCCAAAAAATTCCTTGTCTGGCAAGCGATCTGCGGATGTGGCAAAATGAGTCAGCCCTTCATCACCTCTGGGACCGTCAACGGACAAATCTACAAGGACGAATGCCTCCAAAAACGACTTCTGCCCTTCTTGAGATCTCACGATGGCCCGACACTGTTTTGGCTGGATTTGGCATCTTGCCACTATGCCCGGCCCGTCTTAGACTGGTACAAAGATAATAATGTAGTTTTTGTACCAAAAGACGTCAACCCTCCAAACACTCCAGAACTTCGCCCAATTAAAAAATTTTGGGCAATCATGAAGGCAAAGCTCGTTAAAACTCCAAAACTGATAGAAAATGAACTTGAACTAAAGAAAGTGTGTTAAAAGTAAGTAACCAAGTCGGTCCTATCATTGCCCAAAATTTAGTGAAAGGGGTCAAGGCAAAGGTGCGGCATTTGGGTTGGGAGAAGAGGTTCAATAAACCAATGATGTCAAAACTTAACCATTTAGTAGTACTTTATTTCCAGAAAGTTTGAAAAGAATCGGGCTCAAGGAAAATTTTTGGTGACCTATTTTGTGTGTCCAAATTTCATCGAATACAGTCTTTAAAAAAAAACAACAAAAAAAAAGTATATTTTTTTTTTCTTCTTCCTCACATTAAACGTTTCCCTACAAATTCCCCCCGCCCCAACCCCCAACTTAGAGCCCCCACTAACCAATCCCCCCCCCCACACCCCCCCCCAACTCCCCCCCCCCCCCCCCCCCGGGTCGCGAAGCCTTTATTGAGGACTCTGGAATAATATCAAAGCAACCATCAACGAAGCAGCTGAGAACGACGTAATCCTGCAGCACAAGACCCGGCTGAACATGGGCCACTACTATATATATACGGAAACGACAACAGCAGACCCGCCTATTCCGGGAGCAAAAACACCACCTGGAAGAAGCGGAGTGCGAGGAAATGGAGCAGTTGAACTGCACTCAAGAAACATGAGCCGTGTAGGGATAAGGATGGGAGCATTCTGACGGATGGACGTGACGAATGGGAGCGACGGATAGTCCGAATATGAGAAACCGAACAGCAACCGTAAGAGTGTAATCAAGAGGTTATATGCCCCATCTCCATGAAGGGTGACAAGTTGAGTGCGAGAACTATCGAGCGATCACAATCTTAAATGCCGCCTACTGAGTGCTATCCCAGGCCATCTTTCGTCGTCTATCAGTAATAGCAAATGAGTTCGTGGGAATTTATCAGGCCGGTTTCACCGACGGGCGCTCGACAACGGACAAGATCAGACCTCCAAAAATTCCGTGAACACCAGGTCCCGACGCATCATCTATTCATTGATTTTTACACGACGTACGCAAGTATCAACCGCACAGAGCTATGGAGAATTATGGACGAGAGCTGTCCTCCCGGACAGCTCACAAGACTTATAAAAGCTACGATGGACGGTATGCAAAACTACGAACTATGATTTTGAGAGACCATTAGCTCGTTTGAATCATGTCGAGGACTACGACAAGGTGCTGGGTTCTCATGCCTGTTGTTCAACTTTGCGAACAGCCAGGCAACACCTGAGGTATGATTTTAACACGCTCCAGTAAATTTGTTTGTTTCGCGGATGATATGAATATTTTTCGCAGAAACTTTTGAGCGGTGGCAGAATTATACACAGCCATGTCCATACACTGCACGCCGAGCTACATTTCACCACGCTAGCGCGTGTATTAAATTCACCACTTTGACTTCGTGCTTCCAGACTAACACGCAACGCGGTGGGTACAACACCAATGTCAGTGCTCGTGTTTTGGCTTCGGACATCGTGTATGATGTTTCGGCAAACACCACAGCCGAGTGTTTCCGATTGTGTCCGATTGTTGGAATACACGCGTGGTTAATTTATTTTATTTCTACCCATGCCGTGCTTGTTAAACTCAATCAACTTATGCGCCCGTCACCCAACAGCCAAGAAAACAAACCTATAAGTCAAATTATCAAATTTTAAAATCATCCGACGAGCAATGCTCTATCCGTGGTAACTGTCATACTGGGTGTATGTTGAGAGCTTTCTTGTGATCGTAACCACTTGGCTCGGGTGTTTTCCCAAAAATCAAGACACGGTGTCTAAAGCAAAACACGAGCGTGTAAAAACTTGAAATTTTTCAAAAAATTGTAACTCAAAAACGACTTGATAAAACATTTCTAATTTTTTGATATGTTATGTAAAAATGTTTGAATTTTTATAAAAAAATATAAAAATAAGTAGTCGTTGTTGTCCAACATTTCAAAAATCATAAAAAATGAATATTTTGACCATTTTAGCAAATTTTAGTACATTAATTATACGGCTAACCAATATTTTAAGTAAAAATTAAAAGTAATAAGCTTTCTATTCATAAAAAAAAACATTGCAAATTTATCCAGTGGTTCAGAAGTTATGATTTTTCAAAACTAAAAAATTTCGAAAAATATCGATTTTTTCTGATAACCCTATATCGAACAGCTCACCCTAATAAAAAAAATAAAAAAATACGGTTCTAATTATTTTCGATGAAGAACATACCAAGCGATTTTGAGCGATTTTTTTTTTCAACTCTATTCTTTTCCCGTGGAATCGCTGTATATAGATAATCAAAGTAGACTGCATCTTGGATAAAGGAAATTTCCTGACAATCCCCCCCCTGTAACATCGCTGAGCGGTCCGGCACGGGTTTCTGTTAACAACCGCGGATGGATGTCATCATTTCTTCCGAAATAAAACGTGACGATTGACAATACTAACCAGCCGACCTGACCGGGTCAGAATCGGACTCTTTTATTAAAACCATACACAAACCTAAAAATTAACCTCTTTCTCTTTCTATTCTTAAACATTCTCAACTTACGTTCAACTGGCGTAAAAACCAGGAAAACAAAAAGGCTTAGTAAGCATAACATAAGTGTTATGCAATACTAAGGCGCCGCGTTTCATATGCGAAACTGTTTTTTGTCAACAAACTCACTCAGCTGTTTAAGGCGGCTGGTGTGTTTGTGACCATCAAAATATTTTCAAAAAGGCGAGTAGAGAACTCTTCCTTGCTTAAGGTTTGATCGCGACAAAATCTGGACAGATTAAATTTGGGGTAAACAAAATTTGCTGTTAGTTCAACCCAAGTTGCATTTTTTATTCTTCTAATGGTGGGCCTCGTGGTCAAGCGGTTAGCGACGTCTCCCGTCGTTCAAGCGATTGCCATGAAGTGAGGGGTTGATTCCCACTCCAGCCTGTGGAACTTTTCGCAAAACGAAAATGTCCAATCTGGTCCACTGGGTGTGTTAGGTTAAGGTGTACGTTGTAATTCGCTCTATGTTTAATGTCTGAACAACCTCGAGTTGAAGACAGTGGCAATGTCTTTCTTTTAGTTGTGCATTATTGGTCATCTTAAAACTAATTACAGTTACTTAATTTGGCTGCATGAAGAAACTACGAATTTTTGAGTTTACTCCAGCCATTAGGGTCTGTGTAGACTGCTTTGCAACCAATTTAGCTGCTTTTGTTCAGGATTTTCTAATTTTTTCTATAGTTGTAGCTTGCTGTTTATATTGAGAGCGTTTTCTCTCCACGAGAGCCCAATACCGCTCGATAGGTCGCAACTTCTGGCAGTTTAAGGATTCACCTCTTTCGGTACAACATGGACTCCATTCGCTTTATACCATTTCAATACATCTTTGGCGCAGTGACAAGATGCCAAATCAGGCCAGAATAGCGAGGGAGCGTCATGGCGTCATTGACTTATGACTTAAAACAAAATATATTCTCTCATACACGGTTATGGGCACACTTAATAGCTTGGGATAGGCATGTTCTCGCTCCAAGCAATATAACACTTCCTATAAGCTTTCCGAATGCTGATTTATTTATCTCTTTTCCATTGCGTAGTGATTGAATCTCGGGGAGAGGACGATCGCCGGTAACGTTATTATTTTTACTGATGGATCTCTACTTGATGGTAAAGCTGGAGCTGGAGCTTTCTCTCGTGAATTGCGATTACAACAATCTTTTTCATTGGGTGCCTTTTGCACAGTCTTTCAAGCAGAAATCTTTGCTATTATTTGTGGAGTGCAGGCGGCGCTCGAACAAAAAATAATGGTTGGCCGGACTCAGTTAGAAGAGCTCAGCTCACTAAATGCTGTCCATCTTTTATGGGTCCCTGGGCATTCAAGTATTGCTGGTAATGAATGGGCAGATGAACTCACCCGAAATGGTGCCTCCAATTATTTCATAGGTCTTGAACCTGCTGTGCCTATTTCAGTATGTTGGATCAAGAGGAAAATTGCTTCTTGGGCCTTTTCTGAGCATAATAGGCTCTGGACAGATCTAAATACTTGTCGTCAGACAAAATTGTATTTATCATCGTTGTCACCCAAAGTCAGCATCTATCTATTAAATCTCTCAAAAAACAACTGCAGTATCCTAGTTAGGGCTCTAACGGGTCACTGTAACCTGAACTATCACGTAACAAACATGCAACGTGCACAATCGTTTGCATGTGAGCTTTGTGAAGCTGATTATGGAACTTCCTTCCACCTAAAATGTAGTTGTCCTGCAATTTCTCAACTACGTTATAGTATTTTCGGTCGTCATCTTATTGATGAGTCTAATTATAGAAATCTTAACTAAAAAAACGTTCTTCAATTCATTTCCAGATATGGAAAAGAACTCTAACGCTGTTAACCTACAATAATATTAATATCTCTTTTTGGGCAGCAATATAACCCGAAATCATGTTTCCATGAAACTTTCTGGGGCTATTGTGACTCAGAAATCACAGCTTTCAGGGATGATAATATCCCGAAAGTGTTGCTCCCTTTCTTTTCCATATTCATTATTTTCCTTCTCCTTATTTCCTTAACCTACATACCTATCCTCTCCTATTGTCGGGTAATGATGAGCAGGTTCCTGTGGCTAGGCACAATTCTCCCATTTAAGAGAGGAAAGTGCCGTTGCAAGCCGTGGCTCTTGAGCCAGCCTACCTGATACCAGATGCCTGGGTATACACAGAAAAAAAAAAAGGCGCATTCAAACAGACGAACATCAATCAATTCTAAAGTACGGTGAAATTGGCAATGACATGGCTAAATAATTTTGGAATTGCATAGGCCAAAACTCGCAAATACCATAAAAGAAACGCATAGCCTTAGCTGGTATACTCTTCCTCATATTGTCGTTACCCTCAAGTTTATTGATATCACCTTACACCTAGTCAGTTGTCACCGATGCCAAGTAGCTTAAATTTGGCCTTTTTGAGGTTGTCCAGTTAAGAACTATCCATAGCACGAAATGCCTTCCCCCGAAAGCCCTGAGGTCCTAGCAAATGCATGCATTTGCTTTGAAGCCACCCACGTGTTAAAATTTTCTCTTACCTCATAACCTCAACTCCAATGGGATATTTCTCAACACTCTACCGCTGAGCACAGAACCATTCTAAAGTTTTCCAATGACACGAAAGAATTATAATACGTTAGCTGAATTCCAACCCGGCACGTAGCCAACAGTAAATAACCAAATACAAAAGCGCCGAGCTCAATTTAATGTGGTAATAGCGGAGTGAAAAAAAAAACGCAATCAAATCTAGTGGAAACCTTAGCCTAACCATTAGACATGAGCAGCAGCAAAAACACGAGAAGCCCACCTCTTGCCGAAGGGACGTGAGACGCAGAAATAGCATAAAACCCCGACGGGCCTCTATTTTCGCGTTACATAAGATTGAGCCGTCCGCACCCCTGTGCCCAGTCACTGTGCAGCATAATAACTGGTTCCGAAATAGAGAGAAAAAAGATAGTTTCACTGCAACATGGCTTTAACCTCGATTTTCCCGCTGCTGCTGCTGCCTGCCTGCAAGCCACCAAAGACCAATAATGCTGAACAACTAATCCACCCTCTACTAAGAGCGCGCTGGTATTGGTTGGTCGTCTCTCTCTCTCTCTCTCTCTCTCTCTCTAACACTAATCAACTGCTATAATAGATA
>JAHHFK020002234.1:0-41104 GCA_024533555.2 Aedes koreicus | reverse complement strand
ATATATATATATATATATATATATATATATATATATATATATATATATATATATATATATATATATATATATATATATATATATATATATATATATATATATATATATATATATATATATATATATATATATAAATTATGCCGTGTTCGTTCGCGGTATAATAAAAAAATAATTTTTATTCACTTTAAAATTATATCTAACACTTTTGAATTCAAACTAAGACTAAAAAGCTGCTCCGCTTCTCCAACTGGTTTTGTTCGCTGGTTTTGTAATGTCAGCGAAAGTCCTCCGGATGGAAACAGTTCGCCAACAGGTGTTCTATCCATAACGTCGATTAATGCGTGTCATCGATTTATGCAAAGTCTAAAGTGCATTGGCACGATCGTACATGTCCAACTCGCTGTTGCTACGTTGCTATCAGTTTTGTTTGGTAGGGATGTCCGGTTCCTCATAACGTTTCCCCCCTTAAGTGTCGAACGTCCTCGTTCGACTTTCCGTGGGTTTTCAAGATGTGGAGCCTAGCAATGGTTAAGGAGGCAATTGCGAATCCTCCAATGGTTTGTGATTGATATAGTTGCAATAGAATCCTTGAGAGTTCTTCCAGATTTTTTAAATTAACTTGTTGCATTTCTTCTATGGTCGGGGTATAATTGTCCCGTTCTATTTTCTTATACTGTTGGTATTTTTGACAATAAAAATTACGTGATCGTCTTTGAGTGTTGCAATACATTTTACAAATTCGAATATTTCATCTTCATAATGAAGTTTGATACCTTGACTTTTGAAAAAAATGATAATGTACTCTTTTTCTGCTGTTGATATAATATTTTTGCTCAAAATATTAGTTTTAGAAAATATTGATTGTTCTTCAATGTCCTCTAGAGTTTTTATTATTATGTCCATATTCAGTATCAGATTAATTTCCTCTACGTCTTTTCTTATGTTTTCGTAATCTTATCTTATTTGCTTAGCTATCTTGGCTATCGTTGTTGATACTTTGTTAACTGTATTATTTTCTCCGGGATAGAGGAGTTTAGGTGTTTCGTTGTTTTCATGTTGTTCTTCGTATTTAAGCTTTCTTTTTAGGAGTTCGACTTTCGCTGCTAATTGCAGGTTTTTAAATTTTGCTGGAATTTCTTCCATGTCAATTGTTCCAGAATTATTAAATATCTAATTATGTGGTTGTTTTTTAGTTGCTTGGTGAAAAGTGATGTTAAAAATATCTACCGCGATATTGATGTGTTCTATTGTAGTGAGATCATTAAATTTTCATTCGGTAGTTCTAAAAATTTCTATTAATGTTTAGTGCAACCGCTCTACTAAGCCATTTGAGTTTGAGCTACTTTCAAAATGTATTTCGATCCCGATGAAATCTATTGACCTGAATGCCGGTTCCTGGTCACACACTATCGTTATTGGTCGTCCAAATTGGCGGTTGTGTTCTGTAATAGCTGTTTTACTATAGTGTGTCACTTTAGACCTTTTAGAATGAAAACGTCTTTGTGGACTCGATCGAAAGGATTTTTGCCAAAAAAAAAAAATTCGAATAAGTTTAGGAGGCTTCCTGACATATTTGGCTTTCTTTCAAAGGTTACAGGAGCCATTGAAAATTTTAATCTTTCGTTCTATTTGAGGAAAGAAATACGATTGTAATATCTGGTTTTTGTTCCCTTTTGTTCCTCTCTGCCCGTAGTTGTATGTGTCACGCACTATTTCATCCTGATGCTCATCCGTTCTTACGTCTTCTAAAAGGGTCTCTGAAATGGAAATCTTATAAATTTTGTTTGATGAAAAATGTTTGAATTGTCATTCTGTCACTTTCGGAATCTGATTCATTTCCTACTTCGGAAGGTTCTCCTTCTACGGACGATTGGGAGTTTGAATTATTCTCTTCTATTTTTAGTCGAGACAGCGCATCGGCCACTACGCAAATGGCATGCGAGTGAACTCGTACTTCCCTCCGTTCACAGAAAATGCTGTTTTCTCTGTGTCTTCTTCTGCAAGTTGAATCTGGTGGAAGCCAGAGACCAAATCAATAGTTGAGAAATACGTTGCTCTTCCCAGTTTGTCCAAAATATCGGTAATCTCGGGTATGAGGTACTTGTCGTTAATGGTTTTTTCGTTTAGCTTTCTATAGTCGATCACTAAACGAAATTTCTTGAGACCAGATGCGTCTGACTTTTTTTGGAACTATCCATACGGGTGAAGTGTATGGTGAGATTGATTCTCTTATAATTCCGTCGTTGAGCATCTTTTTAACTTGCTTTTTTTTTGTACTTCGCTTTCATAAACGTGGGGATATTTATATGACTTGGTGTGAATTGGAATGCTATCAACGGTTCGAATTTTATGTCTTATTTTGTGTGTGAATGACAATTTGTCAGACTCTACGTACAGAACATCTTTGAATTGATTGATCACGGTTTCAAGGGCTTGTTTTTCCTCCCTATTCATGTGGTCGTCACGAAATGTATAGCTTGTCATATTTATTTGTTTTGGCAATTCGGTTAAATCAAACGGATCTTCTTCCATTTCGATTTCGCTCGAATTTATTTCATGAGAAGATTTTGAACAATTTTGAATTGCTACGAAAGCTTTATTATTGTTGCTTCTATAAAGACCAGGTAGAATAGTGAATGAATTGTATTTCTTTTCATTCGCTATTATGAAATCACCGTTATTTTTGGTTCTCAATGCGATGTACTGATATTCTTGTTCATTAATGTTTATTGGTTGGTCTTCGGGGAATTTTTTAAGCATTTTAATTGTCTTTCTTCCGATTTTTAAGGAATTATTACGGATGTCGATTTGAGCATTTAAGTCTCTTAATGACTCGTAACCTATTAATCCGTCGAAGAATTTATGGAACTTGAAAATATAAAATTTCAATTTCTTCTTGATCTGAAATGGATCAAAAGATGCTGATTTGTGTATTTCGTGCGTTCCGTTTATGTTGGTTACTTTAATACCGTTCTCAGTCTTACAATTTTCGATGTTAACATGGTCTGGAGATAGATAGTTTTTGTTTGCTCCTGTGTCAATCAAAAATTTCATTTCTCCTTTGGATGTTGGGATCGCAATGTAAGGTATGAAATTGTTGCATTTTATCTTTTTGTTAGTAGATCTGTGCCCACGTGAAAATTTAATTCATCGTCAATAAAATACTCATCATCCTCGGATTCAATTGTGGAATCTTCCAGCTGATGTGGGGTGTCAAATTCTTCTTTACATTCTGTTTTGCTTTCGTGGTTATTGACGTCTGTGCGAGACCTAGCGGTTCTCATTGAAACATCGTCGTCCATCGGTGGACCTCTAGGGGTTTTAAATTTCCCTGATCCGTATGTTTTTGTGTTGGGCGTGTTGCCATTATTGTTGCTGTTTGAATGATTGGATTTTATAGAGCTATTGTTGTTGTAGCTGTTGGAAGGTTTCGAGTTAGAGAAATTTTGCTTGTCGGTAGTGGGACGTTTGTTCAATTTTTGCCGGTAAGCGGCATTTGAATACTGCGTAGTAATTGCATAGGCTTCTTCGAGAGATTGCGGCTTATAGCTTCTTACATGCAGAGACAATTCATCGTTCAGGCCATCTATGAATCTGGTTAGTGTCATGAGACTGACCAAATTGTTTATCGCCTTCGTCGATGTTTTATAATCTTCCATAGTTGCTGCTGTCGATTTGATAGCAGTATCGATGCTTTTAATTTTATTGTAATATTCTGGTATAGTTTTCTTTCCCTGGTTGATATAAAAAAGAGATTGAATATGTGATGTTAAATCACGTCGGTCTCCATATGCATTACAAATTATTTCCTTGATGTCCTCCCAGCGATTTGGGTTTCCGGCGGCAATTAAAATTTCTTTAGCCTCTCCAATTATTTTATTCTTAACGGCTCTAACAAGCTGCTTGTACACCGGGTCGCCTTGGTATCTCACGAATAAACCAAGTGTGCTGTCGGCGTCTTCTAACCAGGCGTGCGTTTCTTTCTTATTGCCTGAGAATGTCGCTAAATTTTTTATTGGATCCGGTGTTCTGAATTGCAGAAAAGGATCTTCAGCTTTAGATTTTAGGTTCTTAAGCTGCCCGATTAATTGATTTTGATTATCAGTTAAAGTTCTGATATGACTAAGTAGACTTTCAACCGTGAGTTGTGGTTGTTGTTCTTGTTGTGGAACTGGTGGGATTGGATGATAAAGCTGATTTTCCGGCTCATCTAATTCCTGAGCTGGCAATAAATCTGGTGAGATCATTAAATCACGCTGATCCATCTTGCCAAATTATTGGGGTAGAACTGCTTTGTTCTGTGTTTCCCTACTTGAACGAGTGCGAGACTGTAATATGCACTTACGCTGCACTTCGCGAGTTAGGTTTCACTGGTTGGTTGGATTGATCACTCGCTGGTGTTCAATTAACGTTATTTTAGATTGTGCTTTTTTTTTTTCAAAGAAAAGTGTTTAATTACTTACAGGAAAATAAATCGTTGCATCTCCTGGAGTCCTAGTTTGGCGGGTTGGGTTGTATGTTCTGTGAGTGGTCCTTCCTTGCTCTGGATTACGCTAGCCAAATGATGTTCCCTCACTGGTGGTTTCCCGGTAATTCAGTCGTTTACGATAAACTCTGCTCGGTTGGGTTTCGATAATTTCCCAAGTGCCTGAAGCTGGCTTTATATTCACTAAGTCCACTCCGATTTGGTAACTTTGCACTTATTTTCGCACTGATTTCAGTCAATCACTAGCTGCTACTTTTTTGCACTAAGTTCCTTTTTAAATTGGTACTTGGAAATTGCACTACTTCCACTTCACTACTCCGTCGACTGCGCCAATTATGCCGTGTTCGTTCGCGGTATAATAAAAAAATAATTTTTATTCACTTTAAAATTATATCTAACACTTTTGAATTCAAACTAAGACTAAAAGCTGCTCCGCTTCTCCAACTGGTTTTGTTCGCTGGTTTTGTAATGTCAGCGAAAGTCCTCCGGATGGAAACAGTTCGCCAACAGGTGTTCTATCCATAACGTCGATTAATGCGTGTCATCGATTTATGCAAAGTCTAAAGTGCATTGGCACGATCGTACATGTCCAACTCGCTGTTGCTACGTTGCTATCAGTTTTGTTTGGTAGGGATGTCCGGTTCCTCATAACGTATATATATATATATATATATATATATATATATATATATATATATATATATATATATATATATATATATATATATATATATATATATATATATATATATATATATATATATATATATATATATATATATATATATATATATATATATATATATATATATATATATATATATATATATATATATATATATATATATATATATATATATATATATATATATATATATATATATATATATATATATATATATATATATATATATATAATTGAGATTTTTAATTCTTTTGGAGATACATTTTTTAATAATAAATCATTCTCTTCATTTTATACCTCCCGCCTGTAGAAACGATGAAGATGCATGGTAGATTACCATGCGTCTCCATCCAATCAAACCTATGACTAATGAAATCTATGAGTAGGTCACAGAATGTCAAGTAAATATTATATAATAAATAATATTTACTTGACATAATTATATAATATTATAGCAACTAAGACTAATGAGACTTTAGGTAGATATTAACAATTTGATTACCTAACATTCTTTTCGTTACACAGAGGGGCATTGGTATTATTATTTAAAAGAAGAACCGTTGATACGTATTGACTACCTACTGTAGATGTAGAATGTTTATCGACCTGTGAGATTGAATTGAATTGTTTCTCGGCTGTAGCGATCAGGTCTACTCGCTGACGGGAGGGAGTAGAGTGGAATTTCTAAAGCGGAGAAGCAGCAGAGTGAACAACATCTCTTTCATTTCATACTCGTCGCTCGCTTGCGTTATCTGTTATTCTGTTGCTTTCTCGCTTTAGAAATTCCGCTCTACTCGCTCCCGTCTGCAAATAGACCTGATCGCTATAGCCGAGAAACAATTCAATACCTATTGTAGTTTAGGCTGCAGTTCACTTCACTTGATCGTAGGTACAATATAAACATCATATAAAACACGGAAATTTATGTAAGAAGTTACCAGTTGAAAACAAAGTATCATATCAGAACAGTTATATCAAAGAATATCGTAAAATGAAACGTAAGTGTTCAATTTGTAGTGTTTGGGTGTTGAGTTCGTGTTCCAGAAAAATCAACGCAAAATTGTACGACCATGCTGTGGAAAAAAAGGTTAAAATTGATGAGAGTAGCTCTTTCATTTGTCAAAGTTGCTACAAGAAATTGTATAAGCACATTGATACCATGACCGAAGAACCCATTACAGGACCATCCAGTATAGGCACTACAGGTATGTTATATAAAAGTTCATATAATTCTGTTTTAATTTGAATTCTTCTCTTGCAATTGTTACTGGAACATTTTTATTTTTACATTCTTTTAGAATCGTGCGAAGCAACCAGTCACGAAACAATTGCCCTTGCAGGACCGTCCGGCATTGTTCCTTTTCCCTACCAAAGTAAATAATAAAATAGAAATTATTTGCATGATTTCCAATCAATCAATTTTTAATCAATAATTTGTTATATTTATTTACAGGCTCATTGGAAACAAGCAGCTATGAATCGATCGGTACCACCAATAACACGTTTTTGTCTGACGATAATGAAATGCTAACACAGCTTAAGGATAAATTTAAGGAAACAAAAGATAGCAATGAGCGGTATAGGATTTTAACCACACTGCCCAAAAGTTGGTCTACATATAGGATTATGCAAGAGTTTGATGTTTCCCAATATATGGCCAACCAAGTGAAAGTATTACAACAACAGGAGGGAATAATGTCAGTGCCTAAAAAGAGGATTAGTAGAGCTTCGTTAGGAGAGGAAACGCTAATGCGTGTTCGTAATTTTTATAATAGCGACGATATAAGTCGTGTGTGCCCGGGAAAAAGGGATTATTTGATATCCAACAATGAAGAAGGTAGGATCTACATACAAAGAAGGTTAGTTTTATGCAATTTGCAAGAGGCGTACTCCATATTTAAAAAATACTCATCCTGATATTAAGATTGGATTTTCGATGTTCGCCAGTAACCGTCCAAAACACTGCATTTTGGCAGGAACAAGTGGCACGCATACGGTGTGCGTTTGCATTTACCACCAAAACGTTAAATTGATTTTTAAAACACTCCAAAGTAAACAATTACTTCCAGATGGTGTTCAGTCCTACCATGATATGTTTTCAAAAATAATTTGTCAAAATCCAAATGAGCATTGCTGGCAGCAATGTTGCGAAAATTGTCCGGGAATGCAAATTTTGGCGGTAGAAATTATGACCATTCTTAATAACGGTCACGTTGAATCATTACAATTTAAACAATGGCGTCAAGCAGAAAGATGCAGTTTGGACTTAGTTGAAATGGACACACAAGAATTTATTGATACTTTTTTTAGAAAAATTACTCAATTTATTGCCACATAACTTAACAGCTGAGCGACAGGCAAACTATTTAAAACACGTGAAAAACAATTTAAAAGCTACTGAGTGTATCATAATCTGTGATTTTTCGGAGAATTATTCATTCGTTGTGCAGGATGCAGTTCAAGGCTTTCATTGGGCAAACGCTCAATGTACTATTCACCCTTGTGCTATTTATTTTAAAGATGAAGAATCAAATGATTTGAAGTTTACCAGTTTTATTGCAATTGCTGATTTCACTAAACATAATCATGTCGCAGTGCGTCTTTTTTTGACTCAATGCATAGCGTTCATAAAAAGTAAGTTATCAGGTTTAGAGAAAATTTATTTCTTCTCAGATGGATCTGGAAGCCAATACAAAAATAAAATGACCGCTTTTAATTTGTGCAACATGCAAAAAGATTTTGGCATAGATGCCGAGTGGAATTTTTTCGCTACTTGTCATGGAAAGGGCCCTTGTGATGCTTTGGGAGGCGTATTGAAACGAAATGCTGCGAAAGCCAGTTTGCAAGATCATCACATAACAACGGCCGAAGAACTTTATTCATGGGCTATTTCTAAGCCAGACTCGAAAATACACTATCAATTTTTTTCGGAATCCGACTATAATAAAATGGAAAGAAAATTAAAAAATCGTTACACACGTGTGAAGCAAATTTCAGGGACTCAGTCATTCCATAGTTTTAAGCCTCAAAACGAAGAGTATATTATTGTGAAACAAAATTCATTTTCAACGGAAGAAAAATGTATAAAATTGTTATGAAAAAACTTAATAAATAAAAATAAATGTATAAAAGTGTTTTTCTTATTTTTTAACATGTTCATCATGTCGCGCGGCTTTAAAGTGTTTTTTTCTTGGAACTTACACTAAGCAAAAATATTTGAAATTTTAAAGCCTTATTTATGTGAAAAGGTAATCGTCAAAAAATAGCAATTGGTCTGTGTGGTTAACGGAAAGCCTTAAAGACTGATTCGAATGTTATACTAAGTTTGTAAGTAACTCATAGATTTCATTAGTCATAGGTTTGATTGGATGGAGACGCATGGTAATCTACCATGCATCTTCATCGTTTCTACAGGCGGGTGATGTATAAAATGAAGAGTAATGATTTATTATTTAAAAAATTGTATCTCCAAAACGACACGCAGAACATCTCCAATTTTTTGATATGTTATGTAAAATTGAATGCTCTTTCATTTAAAAATACTAAAACAAGGAGTCGTTGAGGCCCCTCGCAGTCAAATTCAAGAAAAACTATTTGTTTTGTATTTTTTTCATACAAAAATTGATATATTCAAAAGTTTCGTATTTTTGCTTGGAAATTCAAAAAAAAATACCAATACAATGGCCAAAAATGACTAAAATCGGTTTAACGGTTTAGGAGTTATAAATTTTGGAAAATTGAAGATTTTGAAAAATCACGATTTTTTGGACCAGTCTAACGCAGAAAGGTCCAGTCTAATAACGAAATAAAAAAATACGGGTCTAATATTTTTCGATGTGGAACAATCCTACCGAATATTATAAAATTCTGAGAGATCGTATAACTTTTTTTCATGGAATTGCTGTATATATATATATATATATATATATATATATATATATATATATATATATATATATATATATATATATATATATATATATATATATATATATATATATATATATATATATATATATATATATATATATATATATATATATATATATATATATATATATATATATATATATATATATATATATATATATATATATATATATATAAATATTATGCTACGCCCCTTATATTTCAAGTTTATACTAAGCGAGTATAGTTGCCGTTTATACGGAGCTATGCGTCAACCAGGCGAATATCGATTTAGAGTGAACTTTGAACTATTTAGTTAAGATTTTTTTTACTTTCTCAGTGCATGTGCATTATTACAACTGAATTAAGACTTTTGTGGCTGAATAAAAAATCTGGATGATATATAAGCTGAATAACCATGTCTTCAATTGAAACAATAACATTATTTCAAGTGTTTCATTTTGTTTGAATAACATGCTTATTAAAAGCTTTTTTAGTATTTATATGTAACTAAATTTACACAGGTCAACAAAGAGTCGAATAACAGTTTATAAATCCGTTGAAACATCGTTTATATAGCCTATTTATAGTTATGCTGTATAAATGATGCTATATTCATTGAATTCAGTTAATTCCTATGTTTTTGTTTATGAGTTTAATTTTTGGTACTGGTGAAAAAGTATTGACCTGTTTTCAAGAGTTGAAATTATAGTCAATTGCTTGAAGCAAATAGCTCAAAGGCTACCCTTTACATTGCCCATCAGAATAGAAAACAGCGCAGTGTTTACAAATAACATCAGAAAACATTGTCATATCTTTTAATCGTCTCTTGTGCATTATGCCCTTGCCAGTAATGTACGTAGTAAAACCGAACATCAACCATCAAAGCTTGGTAATTCAGATGTTTGATAACAGCATTTAGAAGGTTTATTTGAGCACTGATATTGCTTATATACAGACAACGCTATAAATAGAATATCAATGTAGCTCAATAAGAGCATCACTTCTGCTACTATTCAATATATAACATTGAGCTTATATAGCCGATTCGTTTGTACTTCATTCAATTCTAGAATAGCGCAGTTGGTAAGTCACGTAGTTGAGGATACGAAAGTTGATAGTTCGAATCTCGCTATTTAATGGTAATGAATAAATGTTACAAAATGTTTCTGTTGATGTCTATGCATAATAACATCAAATTAAATATGCACAATATGAAATCCAAATAAAAATGTTTGTATCATATGGAAAATCATACAAAAAACCCAACAAAGTTTTATGAAAATTTAAAAAAAGGTTAACAAAAGTTCTATAAAAGACACCACAGCTTTTTTTATATGCTCAATGATGTTGAAGAAAAATATATTATTCTTAACAAACACTCGCTTAGCTCAACAAAGGTCTCTTCGACTCTCGGAATTACCATCAAGTTCTGTAAAGCATTAAAACAGCAGTTATTCAATTATCAGCTGAACTCCATTGCTGCAAACTTGCTTCTTAAGCATATGCAATTGGCAGTGTTCAAAAGCATTTGGCGACAGCTTAATAACTTCTCCAAATTTGTGTGAATAATGCCTGAACAAAAGCTGTGATGGAAAATAGTTCAGAGATTATTCAACACGCTGCTGAATTAAATCGCCATAATGATATTTATTGAATGAGTGATTGTTTGTTGGGTATTATGCTTAAAATTACAACCTGTCTTCATTTGTTAACGCCTTTAATATTATAATTAAACTCGATAATTTTATCACAGACATACAACCATAACACATCTACTTTCAAATTAAATGCTTAAAATGGCAGGCATCCATTTACTCTAACTTGAAACTTTTTCCGTTTCTCGCTCGCCTCGCATAGCACGTGAGCAACGGAGGAAACAAAAACAGAAGCTAAAGCAAAAGCTAAAAACAAAATACAGTGACCATTCGCTCATTGCAACATCTGACAACGTCAAATCGACTGTCAAAAACTCGTGAACAATAGATCGTAAATGACAGATTACTGCTTGACATTTGCATATGACAGTTAATTGCTTTTTAATTGCAAAACGTTGCAATTAGTGGACTTGCAATGAAAAGACGTTTCAATTAACGGAATTGCAATAAGCGAATGGTCACTGTACGCACAGTGAGCGCAGTTGCAGCCGCAGGGTTTTCCATTTGAAGAATGGCGAAGGCGAGGGGTAAGAAATCTAAAAAAACACGCTGATAAATCATAAACCAAATATAATGTTGAAATAACTTTCATTGAAAATCGGTATTTATCGGTATAAAAAGTTGGAAATCGGTATTTTCAGAGCCCTTGTCGGTATATCGGTATTGAGAATAAAAATCGGCATAAATACCGATAAATCGGTATACCTGGCAACGCTGGTTCAACTTCTCGTAGAATTAACGTGTTTCGTTAGCACGGTACAGCGATTTCGTTCTTCCATTCGGCACATTTGCCCTCGAACAATCTTATTTTGCTGGTTTCTTGCCTGTCTGTACCGTTTCACCTTGGGCCTTCTCCAAATCACCGAGGACCATCGGGCACAGCACTGTATAGAATTTCACGCTGGAACGAGGACGATGATCAGCCGCTCCTAACATGCGAACAGCCGCTCAGATAGGCTGCATTTGTGCGTGCATGATCAATTCACGAAGCGCTTTTTCTGGAGAATGTGAATGATGTAAACAAATGAACTACTCTGATTCTATAGACCCTTAGCTTGATTAGGAAAAAATTCAAACAAAGAAATGGTGCAAAAATGCTGTTATTGCAGCGATTTTTTCCGGATTTGGGTGTTCCACCTTCAATTTATCAGAGGACTTAAACAAGACGGAAGCTATATCAAAAAAAAATCTCACGCTCACACTTATCACAAAACTGACTGAGTTATTACAACGTTGAAATATTTTAGATTTTCTGATCATAAACTGCAATCTGGTTGACACATTTTGAAAAATTGATATTGAAGGCTTTCTTTTACATCAAGTGTGTAAAATAAAATCTGCTTGAATAAAAACTGGAAATCCATCTTGCTTATTCAACTATGCCAATTAAAAAGAAGTTTATGGAATATTATGCGAATGATTGGAGTTTGAACGAAGTGAATGTTTTCTTATGAAATTAACCGGGAAAACACAGCCGTTCAGAATTAAAATTGATTTAAATCCTAAGTTGTCCACCAAGGGGGAAGGGCCAAATCAAGCAAATTTGCCTCAGATTGACAGGAAAACTTTATGTTAATGTTGAAATATCAAAACCCACCTAATTGCTCCCTTACAATTTCTGCAACTCCTTCCCATCCAACAAACTTTTTCAACCCTCGGATTTCAAGCCGTATCAAGTCAAAATGCAAAACGTGCACTGATGTTGGTACCAATCAATGTTATTAACTTTTCACTTTTCCCAGCAAAAACATAAACAACCAGAGAACAGCAACCGAGCAACTGAACTCACACTCGATGAGCTTTGTTCGGCAGCCCGTCCAAATTCTCCACCCTGCCATTGACTCCCCCCCCCCCAAACACAGACCCAACCAGCATCCCCAACCGAGTATTTCACTAATTGTGTATTCGTCTGTTTTTCTTTCCTCTTTCCGTTCTAATTACACCCACAGCTAGGACCAGGACAGGACTTTGAGTTGAGAGCCGAACGGACGTCGTGACGGTGCGGTGGAAGGCACTGAGAGCATCCTGACCCCAACCCTTTCACATTCATCCCGGCTGCATCAAAGCGACGAACTACAACGGGGAGGACGATCAAGTCGATACAAGCGGCAGCAACCAGCTCGGAACTCTGTGAATAGCAGTCAGCAGTGAAGAAGCATCGCCACGACAACGACGGTAGGAGATTGCAAAATTTATGGCCTTGGCTAACGACAGCTGACAGCGGAGGCAATAATTTGTGTAAGTCGAAACGGTTCTGGGGGTGTATTTGTGGGCCACTGGGTTTAGCAGTATATTTCATGGGCCTTGACGCGCGGGGGAGGGGGGGGAGGATTGCATCGCTGAAGCGAAGAATTTATCACTCTATTGAACTTGCGGTGGTGGCAGTTGCTCCACCACCAAACCGATTCTTGTGGGCAAAACATGTCTCCTTGTTGTTTTCCTCATTGCCATGGATGACAGCCATAGATCATAATACGGATATTGATTGGCTCTGGCTCGTGGGAAGATTCGTTGGTGTTTGTTCGAGTATTTGAAGGTTAGGAATTTATTGCCTTCCGTTGTTTATGCAGACGGAACAGGTAGGAAACCTGTGAGGTGTTCTCCTGCACGGCGGAAGTAAATATTAGAGAAATTTGTGTACAGTTTGTCGGCATCGAAAAAATTCTTCGGGGATTATCTGATAAAAACGGATAAATGTGGTGAAAATCGAAACATATTCCACTCAGGCTTTAGGTACACTTCTCGACAAAGTTAAACACAATTTATTTTCTTCATATTTTGATTCCTTCACTGAAAATATTTGTTCGTAAATTCGCTTACGCTTGTTTTGTAAACACAATTTTCGTACATAGAACACATGTAAACAACCTTCGGAGAGTAATACGGAACGAAATTTTGCATTGAACTATTTCAAGCGTGTGAGCATACAAATCTGGCAACTCTGTATGAGTTTGACACATTGTCACGTCAGCTGATCACATGAAAAGACACTATTGCTTCCATGATAGAAACGTAAAATTATGAGGTAATGTGTACGGATGATTGGCCGAATGGACGTTTGGCATAAAGACGTTTGTCCGAATGGACGTTTGGCCGAATGAACGTTTTGACAATGGTCAATGTATATTTTACCATGTTTTGATAATCGTCACACAATTTGAGGCTATATTTTTCTGAGAAAGTTTATTGTAACTATTGTTCAAAAGGACGAATAACTCATTTGAGAAAAGTCGAAATTTAAAATCAGATTCTACTGTGATATGCCATTCCAAGTAAATTTAGGGTTCGAAGCCATTTAGCCAAATATCTTTTAATCATTTGATTCCAAACAACGTCTCCAAAGTAAAATAAGAAAAATGCAATTTTATTAAAGCTCAAAATTATCAAATATTATTTTCTCACATAATGCATCAGTCGACTCTAAATTTCTCAAATTGAAATACATGAAATCATGAGAATTACACTTGTATGATCAGTAAAACTCCAAAGAACTGTACATGTTTGAAAGAAGGAACAATCTCACAAAGAGTAATAAACCGGGCAAGCGCTTGATTCAGAAGTTTGCTTTCAAATACAGGAATAGAAGACTCATGTGCAAAGAATCAAAAGAAGGTTTCTTTCGGAGGAACTGCATATTTCTTCAAGATTATAAAAAATAATCACCCATTCTGGCTGGCTGCTATCTAATGTGTTCGAGAATGTTTCTTTGGTTCCTTATTTCCTGATTTAGATCTAATGCGTTTGAAAATACTTTGTTCGAACCTTCTTTCCTTTTCTCTGCAATACATTTATGCTAATAGTCAATTTTCGGTCAAACGTCCATTCGGCCAAACGTCCATTCGGCCAAACAAACATTCGGCCAAACATAAACCCACCAGCAGAGCAAGCATTACCTTTGTCTGCAGAACTATCTTCAGCCGGTTGCCCCGAGAAGACAGCCTACGTGATGGCTTGTTATAGCAGGGCCAGTCGATCTCAATGAGAACCTTCGGAAGACTGCGGCCAGAAGGCCCAGAAACCCTTGTCCAGTAAACAAATCATTCGACTGCCTTAGGCTAAGCCCCAATTACTCAAATTACTTGTCCATGTAAAAAGCGGCAGTAAGTCAAAACGAAAATACCACATGCGTATGTACAAAATATATCTGACATTCACTGAATTAGCCCTCAATTCGCTATTTTTGAAGTAACAGCATTTCCCAGGCTTCGCCAACCAGCATCTCCATGTTTCAGCTGGCAGTCTTTTGTGATCAAATGACTCGTGGAGGCATCAGGTAGGAACTTGTGAGGACCAGACGTCGGTCGCACCCTCCTTCGAAGTTGTCAACTCACCATTTTAAGCCCGCGAAGCCCTCGTTTGAGGTAGACACAAACTCCTGACCAGGGAACACTCGTCCAATGCCGCCATATTGGACTTATCCGCAATCCAGTGTCCGTTACCGGCCGGGATGCGGTGAAGGTCAGATATGATGGCGATATCTCTTGCCGACTTGCAAACTGCCTGACACAGCAGCTGCCGAGCTGCCTCACAGTGGTTCAGGTTTAGATGGGTTACCTGTACTGTGATTAGCTTCTTGGTTTACCCTTGTAGGCTGGACATTTAGGGCTTTCCGTGTCATGCATTTGGGGGTCCGTTTGCAGTCCCGAGCCTGGTGGTTTTACCCTCCGCACCTTCGGCATAAGTCGATCCTGTCATGGCCCTTGCATTTTCTCGAGGAAATTAAAACACGCCGTTGGCGGCTGATGCAAAGTCAGTAGGCAAACGGACCACCCCACCATGAGTTTAACAAATTTCAGAGCCGAGTCCGCGGTGGCTACTGCCAGCCGTATCGTGGCCACTTGGATCCCGAGTGGACCGTTTCGCAGCCATGTGGCTGTTGTGGCCGATGTTCTTGTTCTGGCTTGCTGTTCTTGCCAGGCTTCGAATCGCCTCTTCTTATTGAGGTCTATCCCTCTTTGTTAGGACCTTGGTCCCGAGATTTTCCCTGCCTCTCGAGGCAGGGATTGACTGTGATTGACAAGTCGACAAATCAAAAGCATCCATCTGATTGGAGTCGATGTTTTTGATTTGTCGACTTGTCAATACCAGTAACATTTACTCAAATTGAAGTGACACCACTAATGACGAAAGTGAGCCGAAAACGACTCAAAATTGAGTTTAAATGGCTGGCCGTGCAGCGGCTGCAAAGGGTATGAAGTTTGCTGAGAGTGCAAGTTTTGGCCGTGAGCAATACACTGAAGTGTGGACTGAAATAACCGCAAAATCGAACAGCGCGGGCCCATCCACCAGAAAAATATCGGAATGGCAAAAGATGCCAAAAAAATATGTTTTACCGTATGTTCATCCTCAGGTGTGAAGTGACCTTAAAATGAAGGTGAAACAAAAGCTCCAGCATAATAAAACGGAAGTAAATGCAACTGGAGGAGGACCCAACCGACTGGTGATATTATCGGCATATGAAGAGGCAGTTGTGAATCTTTTGTCTCTTGAGAAAACGACTGATCATTCAGGTATTTTAAAAAGTTGGGCATTTGATCCTTCACAACAGGAAGATTGTCGTCAATACCACATTCTAAAGGCTTATTTTTGGAAAAGTCGATAAGCTCTGTTTCGTTGTTATTCTCGGAATTGTCATCAGTCCTGTTAAATAAATAACAAAATATGCATGCGGCTGTCGATCTCACTTGTCTATAACAGTAATAATTCAAGGAGATAGACCTATTCTTCTTCTCAATAATGTCCTAACATGATCAATATAGGGTACGGGACGGGTTTTAAGCAGTTTAGTCAACCCCTGAGACATTTGATGAGGCTGTATGTAATCTATAATTAGAACTGCCAATATTAAGACATTAATCCCTCTTCTTACTCCTGTTCATCCGAACCAAGGTTCCGCCACCAAGAATAAGGTCCAGAAAATTTCTAACCGTTGAAAAAAGTTCTCAATTGCAGGGACTTCTTAAACGCATGCGGATTGCTTTCCGATAGGAATGGGCGATGTCGATGCGATTTTTACAGAATCGATATTTTTACAACGATAAATCGATTTTTTTTATCAGATTTTTCTGTTCGACTTGACAACATCGATTTTTTGAAAGATAAAATCGATGTTTCAATATATTTAATTTTTTTTCACATTATTGAAAGCGAGAAGCTGATAGACATCAGACAAGCCTTGCAAAGGAAGAAATTTATATAATCGCCCAACGCTTGTTTTGATTATTTTGACAGCTTTCACTGTTGCTTAGCGTCCAGCATGAGTGTACACTTGCCTCGTTTGCTAATTGGCATTGACAGCACCGTTTTTACACACAAACACACAGGCTGATAGTTGTTGATGGGATTTTTTGTCGGAGCGAAAAAAAAAAAATGAGAAACCGTACAGGATAACATTTGGTTATGGGACTTTCCTACATGAGTCAAGGCGAATTGATTCATACATTCTGAAGTTATTGTTATGCATATATAGACCTGACGGTAACTTTGCACATCCGGACAAGGGGCAAGACAGCTTTCTTGCGAGTAACTTTATTCTTCACATTACTCAGGATTCATCAAATTTGCTCACTCTATGATGTTCTTCTCCCCCCGAGATATAGAGTGGTGGGAATGCCAAAAAATGTTTGCGAAAACGAAAAAACAACTTCACTCATATTTGATCATAAAACTCACGTTTACTCAGAATGCACCAGCTTCCGTCAACTTGTATAATTTATAACTCGATTTAAAGTATTCTGGTAGCACTGGCTTGACTGTGATGGTGGTGATGGTGGCAGCCTAGGCAACCAATAACAGCAGTATATTTACTGTCTGTGAAAATTATTTGTTATCATATCGTAAGAAGCTCTCATTTCAGGCGAGAAAGGTCGCAGTATTTGGTCTTTTTTTTTCCCCCCCCCCCCTCTTCCCCCCCATCCCCCCCCCCGCCATTCCCTTCCTCTCCCCCCCCTCCCCAAAACACCTTTACTTTTAGGCCAGGCCTTCTTCTTCCCTTTCTTCTTATGAAAAGTTCATGTGTCATTCACCTTAAGCGCCCTATACCTACCTTTACTGAGGCAATATCGGAGTCGAGTCCTGATAGCCTTCGCCTCCTGCTCAGGGGAACGATCAAAATCGATTTCCTGTACAACATTTATCTGCCCCAATCTTTGCCCGGATTTGCATTTCTGGAGAAGCAATCTTTTAATACCATACTGCTTGACAGCTTCAACGGTAATTTGGAATATTCTGACATCACCCACATAGAACCTAAACTCCGTAGGTTCGACAGAATAGCTCCCAAAATAGGATGATGATTACCCCAACGTTGATACGGTAAACTTTCACGACAGAACTTTCTTGTTTTGATTATGAAATTTCACTGTCAAAACCAAGCTTTACAAAAGGTAGGAGTGGTCAATATCACAATAATATGAATCCAGTGAATACGAGATGCTCATATTTGCTCAGAGTTACTCAGGATTGCTCAGTGTCTTGCCCCTCTTCTTAAAAAATTTCTTCTTTCCACAATATATCTCAATACTATTATCTATTTTAGTTTCCCTTTCAAAATAGTTGTCATTTTACTTAATTTCAAATGTCCTTTCCTTCTTCAATCCTAATCTTATCCCTTTCTTTTTTCCCTTTGAATTTAATTATTACTGCTCTATGAACTATTAAAAAGACTATCAAAAAACCAACAATATTTAATATTAAAAATGACTAGTGCAATATTTATTTAAATTTATTTTTTATCCACCTATTATCATCGTCAACACAACCACCAAAAAAAATAGATACAATAATTTTTACTATTTCTTAATAATACTTCTTACCACCATCATCTCACAAGATGCCAAAACCTTGTTAATCCCCCGTTTTTCATGGTTATTGTACTATACTGCAATAGTCATCTAACCATGAAAATGGGCGAATTCACCACGATTATGGCATTCTTGACTATGATCATGGTAACAAGGACTATTCTGAAATTATAGTAAATATTGTATCAACTATTTTTAATGGTAGTTTTGACCACAATCATAGTCGGTTCAAAATCACTATACTGCAATAGTCATCTTAACCCCCAATAACGTTAAAATTGACTATCAAATTTGTGGGATACTGTACTGAGAACTGTCGTAAATAATCATATAACCAAAAATCGAAAATAATGGTGTTTCAGTATTGTTTTTTAGTTATATCTAAGTGAATGTCATCTTCAGAA
Source organism: Aedes koreicus (assembly GCA_024533555.2). Classification (NCBI taxonomy): domain Eukaryota; kingdom Metazoa; phylum Arthropoda; class Insecta; order Diptera; family Culicidae; genus Aedes; species Aedes koreicus. The sequence goes on along the minus strand of JAHHFK020002234.1, from coordinate 22,160 downwards.
TGGTCTCATGTTTAATTTAGTTAATTTTTCCCTTGACTGTGTTCCGCAAATAGTTTTTAGTCGAGTATAACGGGTTTTAATTTTTCTATCGATTGTTTTATAATATGCTTCTTAAAAACACGTTCATATGCCGTGGTTATGAGATTACCAGGGCTTTCCGATTTTTGGTGTCACTGAATTAATCGCATGCTTTGTTTGCCTTGCGAACATACAGGCGTCATTTACTACACTGGCAAATGCGCTTCACCGAACGATACGGATCACGACACAAAAGGAGACGATAAAAGTTTGGCTCAGCGTACACAACGATTATGCATGAGTCGGGGCCCACTAGTTTCATTTGGTATACAAAAACTGATCCATTCACATTCTGTGTACGTTGCTGATTCTGAATATGATGGTTCACCGGTTGTTACAGCCGGCGAATATAACTCATGAAAAAAAAACAGATTATTTGAAATGTGCGCTGTAAAATAACTTTATTTTTTCGCAGCATAGCAGTAAATGTTTTTTTTAATCAGTTCGTTTATTTGTTAGGCTCAGGCGTGTGTAACACTTTGCGGAGCCGATATTCAATATTGTTATTAACAATGTTTTATTATTGATTTTAGTAAAAGTGGGGTTCCGATTACTCGTGGTTAACTCGAGGTTAATGGATCACATCATCGTTTGGAAGGGGCTAAGCAGGTAACTTATTTAACAGCAGTAAATGGTTAATATGAGACATTAAAAGATTTGTCTTGTTTGGGTTACGTGGATTCTAGGTGGGCGCTCAAAAATTCAAATTAATTAACTAGACGTTCAGCTTTCATAGCATTCCTGTCGACGAAGTCCAATGATTCTGGTGCTACAGTTGGTTGGCGAGCCGAGTCGACACAAGATTGGGATGAACCGCAGTAGTAGTTCAGACTTAATCGATCGACGACGGCAAGACCGTCCGTTTTTGCTCCGATAGGGAAATAAATGCGCACGACCTAAGAGCGATCCTGTTTTTCGTAATAACGGCTCATCTGACGATATTTCGCTACATCGCCTTTTTTATTCATTTCAATTACACTCTTAAATATTTAAATTTAGATTATAAAATAATGTTACATAGAACCGAAAAAGCTGTGTAGTCAACAAGTTGATTAACATTATGTTGACCCATTTAACCTGTTTTTGGTTTTCCACTATATATGAAATAAAGTGAAAAAAAATTGAGGCATAGTAGAAAGACGAACTTGCCTGTATAAAACGATATTAGTAATTACCGCAAATCCTCCTTAGCAATGTCTTCACAGAAGTTGTTGGGGCCTTTTCTTATGTCAGGCTGACTATTGTTGTTAAAGATTTTTATTTATATATTTTGAGACTTCATCAAAGTAGTCCGTCAGTTGAAACGCGTTAAAGTAAATAAAACAAGTAACTAATAAATTCCACTGAATTACTGTTGAAGATTTTCTCATCCAAATGGTAATTCGACTATTGTATTTAATGTACTTAAGTCGATTCAAAATTAATATAGGATTTAACTGAATACGTAATAAAAAAGCATAAACTTCTACGCTTCTAAAAAAAATAAGAAATATCATCGAAATGTATCCTTAACTACCAACAAAAGCATAAACTAACAAAATTGCGTTATTCCCTATGATAATGGGACTGTTACGTATTTATGGACATTGATGGTACTTAAACTTGCAGTACAGTATTTGTTAATGACTAAGTGTTTGTCAGGTGTCATTCTGCCTGTAACCAATATGTCTTCATTTTAAAATTATTGTACTATAAGCTGCGGAAATATCACCGATCGAGAATTTTTTCAACCGTCCTGTACTCGCGATGTATGGGGAAAGCCTGTCTCATATTCCTTACATCTCTCCCTTATTCGCCGCACAATGGCACTAAAAATGGTCAAAATATGCTACAGTAATATGTATGGTAAAATAGATTCAAGCGAGCATGTATATACATTCATCCAATTAGATCAATCATTTTTTTGATCATTGTAGAATAGTCTCTTAATTGAATAGCACATCACATCACAACAACTTTAGGAAATGCTGAAAAACCTCCCTTCTCCCTTGACACGTATTTTAGTTCTTATTATTTGGTATTGCTTGCCACACTTTTCATAATCCCCTGTTCGCTAAAAACGTAACTTAATTGGCTTCAATCCTACAGTAAATCCCAAAAACACTCTCAAAAAAAATTTTGGATTTAATTGCCATAAATTAATCTCAGTATGCCGCATCGGTCGTAAATTGTGCCTCGTTCTTTGCTTGCTCCGTTGTGTGCTCCGTTCCTCTCTTGGTAGAACAAAGGCACGGGCGATTCAAAGCTGTGTATAAAGGGCTATTCACATTAGGCCGGGCCGAGCCCCGGTCGGGACACGACCGAGTTATGCTACGAATTGATTGTTTGAGTGCAGTATGCGACCGTTCACATTAAAGCACCGGGCCGTGTTCGTGGTCTCACCGGTGTTTGACCGGGCTGGTAAAAAATATTTCTTGGCAACGATATTTTTGACAGCTCGGTCTCAGCACGGCTGGAAGCATGCGCTTTAATTTATATGTAGTTGTGAGCGATCTGCACAACAAGCGCAAATCATGTGTTTTGTGAGAATGCAGAAAACTTTTTGGTGTTCCAAGCAAATTTGATTTGCGTTTTAAATTTGTCTTTACAAAAATGATCCGAATGTTTAGCGTAAATTGTCATTGCCGGGGACACAATTTTAAGGTGAATTGCTGCTCCGTGTATTATTTTTCCTATCTTTTATCTCCTTCTCTGGCAAATTTTCCTCGCTATTTCAAATTGATAAATCTCGATAGTTAGTGAATGAACATCAAATAGATCTATATCAGATTTCTTACAACAAGTAAGCATACAAACTGATGTGATTAAATATCCAATATCTAGTACAGATTCTGAGTTATATCAATTCTAAATTTTGAGGTAATGGTTGCCGTCGAAAATGCTTCAGCGTAAGCCCTTAAAGTAAATGTTTCAAAGATTCTACCAATTTCACCCATGTTTTAAAAAGACTTGGGCAAGGCCTTCGATATGAAAGGCTAGTTATTTATTTTTGTTTAACTTTATCTAGGGTAAATGGTCCAAGTGTGTAGGAACGGACTTATTTTATAAATTTAAAATCAAATAAACTTTACTCTAAGAATATCAACAATCAACATTTGCTCTCAATTTTCCGAGGAAAATGTTCATTTGGCAATTGAATTTACTTTTGAGATTGAAAAGCTCCTCCATAAATAGGAATAGGTGTTCTTATAGTTGCGGCGGTATTTCATAATTCTTGTTCCTATAGTACGGCTGTTTAATGTAAATAACCATCTTTTCTGCCAGTGGCAATTAGCAAACACCTTTCAAAAAGAAAAATTGTAACTGATAGACGGCAGCACAAAGGTTTACGATGCGAAAGCGCTCTCAAAGACAACACAATGTTTAGGAAATATTTCTACTTTAACTAAATTAACGGTTTAAATGCATTATGTCATGACTTAAATTGATAAGTTAACGATTATAAATGCATGATGAGTAACCTATCAACTTTATTTCTTAAGATAACTTTCTAAGTGTGTTTATATTGTTGTTGCATTAGTAGTTCAGAACATTTTAAACAGGTTTTCTATACCAGGGTTTCAGTCATCCGTTCAGTTTTCCGAAAGTAAAATTGACAACGCCCATTAGTTTGCGTGGGAACCTTACAAATTCCAATTTTATTTTTCGTTCTTTTCAGGTGGATACTGCTGCAGAAATTTCTTTTCGATTCTTTACTTTTCCGTTTCAGTGAACGGAATTTAACATGGGATTGAGATAGAAAAATAAATTTCTTTCGTACACGATACCGACCTTATGAAGTGCGGACTATTCGTGATTTTAAAAAGTGATTGCCACCAGTCCATGATGTAACGTAAATGTATCGCATCCAGGCTCGATCTATTATTTGCAATATTCGTCAATAATTTTGCGGTCGATAAACATTTCAAAAATTTATTTTCAAGCTTTCAACTATCAAAAATGGATTTTTGATACATAAAATTTTGGCTGGTTAAAACCAAAATATGGTAACTGCCCCTAAATTAATCTCATTGTTCCCATATTCATCCTACGATGAATCAAACAATTGAGCAGTTGAAGGATCGGTTTCGTTTTCTAATAATGTTTGCTCACGTTAAATAACTACAACAAACATTACTAACTATTCCTGTCACGTGTATATCGTTTTATTTCAAGTAGGATGAATTGCAAAGTGATGAGATTAATATAGGTACATCTTCCCTATGTGCGAGTAAACGCTGCAACAACAAAAACAACTGAGATCCGTTGATGTTTGCGTGAAATCTACATCATAGAATCCCGGAACAATCCAGGTACAGTGTGAAGTAAACAAAACATACCGGCCGTGAAATAAAAGCTTTTCGAATCCGGCCCGGACACGGCCCGGCCTAATGTGAATAGCCCTTAACATTGCAGCCGGTGCTCAGCGATCGTGATCGATCAGTGTGTACAATGGACAAGTATGGATCATTGCTTCGAGCATTCAGACAGTGCAACAACCACCGAATATTCAGGTTCTGTTACGGTTACTGAATCTGAACGAATTTGCGATTCTATGTTCACGAACTGGTGGCAGTCTGACACACAATTGTTCAGTGGGTCATGAATGATTTCCAAGCCCTTAATATATTTAATGAACCATATCATGATGGTTCTGGGTGAGTTGGAAAAGATTCATAGAATGAGAATACTCAATCGTTCAAATCAACGATAGTTAGAATAAATAACTGGATTGAAATTATCTTATATATATATATATATATATATATATATATATATATATATATATATATATATATATATATAAATATATATATATATATATTTATATATATATATATATATATATATATATATATATATATATATATATATATAAATATATATATATATATATATATATATATATACATATATATATATATACATATATATATATATATATATATATATATATATATATATATATATATATATATATATATATATATATATATATATATATATATATATATATATATATATATATATATATATATATATATATATATATATATATATATATATATATATATATATATATATATATATATATATATATATATATATATATATATACATATATATATATATATATATATATATATATATATATATATATATATATATATATATATATATATATACAGTCATGATGAAACTTAACAATGGTTCAAGAATACAATGTTTCTTTGAGAATTTATGAAAATCTTACTGATCAGACACTTTACTTAAGCATTATTTATTCAACGATTTTTTCATTACTCTCTATACCGCATCCCTAATACGTCGCAGAAAGATGACATCGTCAATCGAAAAGTCTGAGGAATGTGCCCAGTCAACTATTTTGTCGAACATGCGCACGGCTTCAATATCGTTGATAGCTCCAGGCGTTTTTCCTTGATCGCGGGATGTTGAAGCTGGTGGTTCAAACTCCGGTTCGGTTCCTGAGTTGTCCGGTTCCTGCTGTTCGAGCTCCTCCTCCATCGCTGATTGATTATCCAGAACCATTTTAAAAATATCATCATCGGTGTCTGCTTTACTTGCATACCTCTCCTCAGCATTATGGGGTATGGTAGCACATTCTTGATCCTTGATATTCAGCAAAAACTTCAGCGGAACATCATCTTCATGTACCAGTTTGTTCTAAAAAATCACACCGATTTTCCTCCAAGATTACTGGATTACCGTACTTTTCACGGCTGACCAAGCCTCGTGCATCCAGTAGCAAACATCCTTCAAGGAGATCTGTTTTAAGCGCAGATCCATATAATCCTCCAAATCATGAGACACGACGTGGAGCAAAACCCAAGTAGCACAACTTGTTTCAAAAGAGCATAAAAATTTCTCTTGAAACAAATCAGTGATAGTTTTGTTTGGCTCTGTACCGCCAAATCATACACAACAGCAACGCAAAAAGCGCAAGGGTGGAGCCTATTTGCAACTTGACGCTGGTTCTACAGAGTTGCAATAGCATTTTGTAAAACTTACCTATATTGTAAATTGCGTTGCATGAAAGTGAAATAAGGCCGATGTTTAAATGAATGCGAGGATAACTTTTTTTTAATGGATATCTTTATCAACCAAACATTTCTGATCGAAATATTGATAAGTAAAATGAGCTGAAAATCGTGTTGGAATAAGTTTATTTTGTCAACGCTTTCGGATTTATGGATCAATATTCTGTTCTACTACGATAAATATAAACGCCCTAGAATTAATCCTCGAGAATAGAGCATTGCTTCAGAACTTGGAAAAGAACAATTTGTGTAAAATTATGTTTACATTTGGAAGAATCAGATTTCTGATTCAATCGAAGAATTATAAATCGTTACATGTTCATGTTAGGTTCAAACTGTGGAGAAATGAGTGAAATTTAAAAATCTCATTTTGTATTCCAAGTTTTGGTATATGGCGACTGCTTACAAACTAAATACACTACCGGCTAAAATAATCATGAATCCATTCTTAACACGTGAAGTACTTCTATGATATTTATTTATGCGTACATCTTAAAATATAATTTTACAGTATTCGGTAATTTTTTACCGAACTTTCAACAGCTGAACCTTCGGTAATCCGATTTACCGGACTTCGGTGAAATTTAAAGTATTCCGGCAAAAAAACTACCAGAACTTGTCAAATTTTACCGAAATCCGTTAAATCGGATTACCGAACGTTCAGCTGTTGAAAGTTCGGTAAAAAATTACCGAATACTGTAAAATTTACTAAGTGTGTTGGTGGAAAATATCAAACCGTTCTTAACATGTAGAACTTATAGTGCAATTGATTGCAATTATTTAATTGCATTGTTTATGACGAAAAACCACTAGCCTTACAAATTCAATCATATGTTTGCTTAAAGATCCTTAATACTTCGTCTCCTGTTCTGAGCCACGAGAAGTTAAATAGCTTACTTCTAAAAGACAAACAGTTCGTCTCATCATTTAAGTTGGTCTTTAAAACCAATCTTGATAAAGTTTATTTTTATTGTTACATTAGGATTATGTTATTGTCACTTGAAGATTTATTTGCTTAGCTCGCAAAAAAATGTCATGTAACAAATTTATTGAACAACTTTATTATGATTATTTTCGCTTATGATCAATCGATTATTCCATATTCAAAACATTATAATCCCTACTTAACAGATATTGTTGCTTGGTTTTGATTTAAATAAGCTATTTGTGTATTTTCAGGATATTGTCCTGTACTCAAGCACTCATACATTGGAAATTTTACCAAAACCAAAGCTTTACTATGTGATGGATACACTAGGTTATAGTAGGGAACATAGCAAATTGTCCTTTAAATTGGGTCCACGGGTTTCTTGTGAAATCATTGATATTGCTCTTATGTTAACAGTTGAGACAATTAATTTAAAAACGTAACAGTTTTTGTTCATTACGCACAACTAGTAATCTCACAACTGTTTATTTTGATTGGAAAGATAATTTATTTCAGCTTTATGAAGGTAGCTATTTTATTTATATTAATTAGTTAGTTCAGCCAAAAATTAAAATATTATGCTCTCACTATTTGAGTGATCCTTGCTTCAAAGTTTAATAGTAATAGCCACTACTATGAAAATCATAGCTTACCAAAGCTGCATAGTAAACACTTTATGTCATTTTCTTTTTTAGAGCTATATGTTACTGTACAACCTCTAGAAATTAACCCTTAACTAATTTGATCAGATTATGAATTGATTATTTTTTCATTCATATCAAAACACATGTGGTCGGTAGTGTGCACTTCTTTCGGATATATTTCAATCGTCATCACTGTTGTGGTAATGTGCAATTGAACGTTGCAAGAACGTAACATTATTCATTGACTTTATATTGCGTTCTCATTACCTTGCGCATGTGGCTCAAAAAACGCATTTTGAAAACATTAAGTATCAAAACGCTTCATTGGAACACGAGTGTAAACTATTTGTTATGTTGCACTGTAGGTGAAAATTACTTCATAATAAATATCACATACACTGGAAAATATTAAATATGCAACGCATGATTAAGTTTACTTAGCTGCAAGTTTACAAAGACAAACAGGTCTGGACTAACTCCAATGTTTGTTTTGAATGGTCTTGGCAAACCATTTGAGCAACATTAATGAAATATCTAGTATATCGTATACGTGAAATAAGCTCTGCTGTAACAAAATATGCTTTTTGTTACTGCAGATTTACTAAAATGAAACTTGAAAACCAAGTGTTGAATATTAATAATGTTTTGTGTGCTACTTGGGAAGCTTCTCGCGATACAAAAGTTTGCAGTTTTGTATGGCGTTCTGGTCCATGGGCTGAATCATGGCAGTAACATTTGGAGGCAAAAAGTATGCAGTGATCATGCCGTCATCACTTTTGAGTTCATCATTCATATGATGAGTAGAGCAGTTGTCCAATAGCAATATAGCTTTTGGAGGAATGCCTTGCTCAGCCGCAAACTAACGCACGGCTGGCACAAACTCATTGAAAAAACAATTTTTAAATAATTCGCGCGTCATGCAGGCATTTTTGGGCTCAAGTATGTGATGGGTGGTAGCTTAACATTTTTGAAAGCTCTGAGGTTGCGAGATTTTCCAATAATCACCATGCGTACCTTATGGTCTCCTGTAACATTGCAGCAGGGGATGAAGGTGATTCTCTCCTTATTTACCTTACGACCCGGTGCATTTCCCTCACTTGGGCCAACGAGTGTTTCAGATGGAAGCATTAAAAAAAAACAGTCCAGACTCATCTGCATTATAGATCATTTGAGCAGTTAATTCACGGCGCTGTATTTCTTCATGAAACTGCTCGAGGAAACCTGCAATGCTACCCGAATCACTCGAAAGCACTTCGCCGCAAATCTTGAGTTTCCGGATCTTACTTTGAAATTATGGGCCCAGTGCCGTGAGAATTTGAAGGAATTGGGCACAGCACAACGTTCAGTGAAAGATTTGGCTTTCATTATCAATGCTGTCGTTGAAAGAGTTTTGTTGACGCGTCTTTGATTGAGGAACCACAGGAACAAAGTGTTTTCCAAATTTGTATACGCACCTGTCGAAACATATTTGAAGCTTCTGGAGGCAGCTCAAAGAATAGATTCCGCATTTTTCTGTATTTTGCGTACAGTTGTGGGATGGATGTCAAACTTTACAGCGATTTCTGCCTTAGTTGTTCCCTTATCATCAAGGTTTCGAAGAATTTTTACTTTATCCTTAAGAGTAAGATAGCTACGCTTCTTTCTCTCGAAGTTTGCTTGTTTTGGTGTCATAATTTGAATCTATTGTATTTTGCGAATTAAAACTAACTAGAATCTACTGTATATTTACCTTTGATAGAACACAGCTGGTAAACAGATAAAAAGAAACATTGAATTTTCTGCGTGATCTAATGCTCATAAAGGGAATGCTAGATTTGGCAGAAAATAATGGGAGATTTCGTGTAAATTTTAGCCTGATAACGCCTGAATTTAGCCTGTTGTATGAAAGAATGCATACATCCATGTATGGCACATGAAAGATTGCAAACAATTTCGTTGTTTACGCCTCCTTTGGCTTGAAATTAAACGAGGGGAAATTTTCCGCGCTTTTTCAAAATAATTATTTTTTTCTGTGTAGTTTAGCTTTACCCCAAAATAACTAATCACGCTTCACTATCAAAAACACAAACCTACGTGTGACCTCTGCGATGGTGTAGTCATTTGAGCACCTCACACACAGCGATGAGACGAACAGTGGTTGAAACGGAACTGACGACGCTTTGATTTGCGAAACGAACTCACAACTTCGTTTTATGTTCGGAGCATAGTACCGTTATAACGGTTTATTCTATGGGTGTGTCATTTTGAACAAGTTCGCAAAAATGAGCTTGATTGGCTGTGTTTGCGCCATGCATTCAAAACAATCACATTTCGTTGGCATCTTTTCAAATTAGGGGCCATCTAAGTATCACGTGGTTTTACTAGGGAGACGGGAGGTGCAACAATTGGGGCCACTGGGATTTTGTACATGAGCGTGACAAGAAAAGGAGGTGGAGGTTTTAATTAATAGCTACAAAATATGTGGAATAAGAATGGACAAAAACTATGAAACGAGAAAATATAGATCAAAAATTTACCGTTGAACATTTGAACTGGCAGCTTTAATGTCATTAAGAATGAGAGTTTTTACATCCCCCCTCCCCTCTCGCAAGTGATTTATGGTCGTTCACATTCCAGAACTTATTTTCTAACTAATAATTTTGTTATTATTGATGTAAATATTAAAAAAAAATAGTGTCCCTAAAATCATCAGGGGGCTGATAAAATCGGGTCTCCACTGTATCACTTTGTGATTTACTAATTAAACTGCTCCAATAAATGCACAACTGCGGTCACTCCATCCGCGTCTGCTGTGCTGATACGATAATGCCATCGCATTGGTTTCAATTCAAGTGCTACCATTATCCAGCAAACAGTTCCCCGTTGTCAAAATGACGGCAATCTTCTCCCATGCAGGCTCAATTCTGCAGAGAATGCAGATTTCATGGCTGGAATAAAGAGCGGCTTGATAGGCAAAGGTTTCATTTTTTCAACTATAGTAACTGTAGTACCCTTAAGGATCCTCTCTTCCCATGGTCCTGTTACTCCGCGCTACGGCACACAATTAAAACATTACGGCAACTCACTGAAATTGATGACAGAGCCAATTCAGACACTCTATGGGGCCTTTGAGGGGACACTCCCGAGAGCCTCTTCCATATTTATTCCTTTGACCTTTCGGCAAGTGTCGACTGCCGTCAGTCGGTTCAAGATGGATGATCCAACTCGTTTCCATTCCAAACAGGATAGGTTTATGAAATTCCTTGTTTCCTCTATCGCTTGGGAATGTTATAAAGGACGTGGACTACCGTTTCTGGGTTTGAGAGCAACGCGCTTCATTGCGGCAAAGGATTCAATTGGCAAGTGCTCTCAAGAGGTACTTTTGAAGTGATTTTTCCCTCATTCCATCCCATTTTGGGTCATCAGTCCCGTGATGTCTTCTTGTGCTATTACCGCGCAGAGCTCAAGTGGTTCATTACCGGGAGATGGGACGAGATGATGGAACCGACATCCAATGAATACAATTTTCTGCTGCTGTAGCGAATTAAAAGCTTTCTCTCCAATTCGATATTTTCCGTCCCTCGGCTTAACCCAGTGGCAGTGGTGATTGATGAAAAATTATGGCTTATGGCCGCAACCAATGGGATGAAAGAAGCTCTTCCTCTTGGCAAATTGACATTATGAGTGGTTGTGGCTTCTTGTGAACTGCGGTCGTGTACTGACTGAGTGGTGTACGATGATTCTGTGCTCAGCGACGGATGGAGACGCCGACGGAGGTTCCATCCGTAAGGCAAAATTCAAAGTGGTTTTGATGGAAAAAAAATTGTGTATCGGGTTTGAAATTGATGAGGCTTGGATTTCGATCGCAGTGCTCTTATGGTGATTGAAGGGTCCCTTGAGATTGCGACGGTTACCGATGGACGCAGAACCGTTTTGAAGATTTTATCTTGGCTCATTGCGTCTCTATTCATATATTTTGTAGTATGAAACATTCAATGCTCATTATTTTCTATGTCGGGTTTTCAATAAATTGTATGATGACGAGCACAGTACGTCCTCTAGAGAAGTCGCGAAAAGGTCTTACCTGACAAATTCAACAGATAACAGGCATTCTATCACAGAGACGCATTTGATATGTCAATTCCCACGATCGCCCTCACAATTACTAATCGTGCTTAATTTAACGCATTAATCGATTCATCCTCCACTTGTAGAGCGTCATTCCTGCACCTCCACGGAAGTCTATACTGACGGATTCTCAATCACCCCGCAAACACACAACAATTGGCTTCCGCAGGTCTCTCATTAATTGTTGAAATGTTTCTGCCGGGTGCGGTCCGGTTTCGACTAATCCGCACGACACGCTTGACACAGAACGGAACTAGCTGAGTCCACCAACCGGCAACCAAGTTCTACGAACAACCATGACGACGTGTAGACGGTTCCGCATAAAGCTGCTGTTGAAAAGCCACGAAATTTATGCGGCCTATTATGGAACCATCTGTCTATGCCTGGGAAATCGCCATTCTCTCCACAGTCCATACCTGCATATCGCCGGCCCAGCAGAAAACTTTCAACAAGTCGGGCGTTCTCGCCCCGGCTTCTTCTGTTCCTGACAACCCGGCGGCGCATTCCCCGACCCACGGGAAGCGAAATCAAACAAATCAGATCCGATCTGACCGCGCCGAAGGAGAGTGGAGTCTGGTGGCGAATGGCGAGAATTGATTTATTTAATTTTACCCCGTTCGAAAGATACGGATCATAAATTTCCGCAAGCCACGCGGGTTCGGAAATAGCAACACGACGGAAAATTGCGCACCACCAGAAGGAAGCGGTGGAATTTCGTGATGTACAGTTCTTTCTCGCCGCCTTCCGGGTTCAGTGTTAGCGGTGCGAGGAGCTATGATTATTATTTTTTTTTTTTTCAATTTGCCGGTACAGGTTGTGAAACTCGCACCGTCTAGCCGGTACAACATGTGAAAATTATAATTTATAGGGAAAAATTTTACCAATAAGATCATAAATAAAATTCACATTCGTTAAACGAAGGGAGTACGGAATGAGAAAACTACAGAACGGGACATTGGCAGGTTATACGGCGTTGGTTGGTCTGCAGATGAAATATGAGAACATTTACAAAGCAATGCTAAATTTCAAATAGCTTTGTTTGAAAAATTGTTATGATATGAGGAAAAAGTGTCGCGGAATTTATCAGTTCTTCAGTATGGGAGTAGGCAACAGGACGGCATTGTTTTGGATGACGCATTTATTTGTGACGTTAAGAGAGGACAGCATTATACGTCAATGGGTGATATTCAAATAAAGTTTGACAGCTATTGTTTTATGATTCAATTTCCAAGGTAGTTACAGGCTTCTTCAAACGAATAAATTTGAACAGAATAGGTTATAAAAAGGGATTGCAAAAAATATTTGAGCGACTGATCCTGTTTCCTACACCACCTCCTGCGGTAGATAAGGTTGTTTTTTTTTCCGAGGCCGAAGCTTCACAAAGCTCAGCATAAGACCATATAACTGCATCCGGGCAACTTTGGCCAAACTTACAGACATTGAATTGACATTGTAAATGTTTTTGTAATGTGCTGTCGAAAATTTCAGAATGATCAAAAACTGGCTTTCTTCGCTTCATTTTGTGTTTGCAGTGCCACGTAAGATTAAGGCCGTGGCTTTTACAGTTGCTTGAGGCTTCGTCGGAGGTCCTTCTGACCCTTCAATGTTGGCAGTTAATTGTCGACCCGCTGGATGGTATCCCGTCTATCGTAAGATTTTTTTTGCAATATGTTGATGCTTGAAATAAATATATTTAACAATTAATTCAATAGTCAATTTATTTATTTATATAAAATTATATATTGTAGCATTAATAAATTTATTAAATAATGCATTATTTTAAGTATTATTTGAATAATTTATTGATTTATAGAAATATTCTATTGTATAATAATCATAATAATTATTAGTTAAATCATTTATCAGTTTGATAATTCAATAATTTACTTGAATATATCCTTAATAATATATCAACTTTTTTTTATATAAAGTTTTTCAATCATGAATCTAGTTATTTTTTTTAATTTTCTGTATGGTCACCACAACCAGCTGAACACAAAGAGGGAATTTCGACCATATTGAACAAAGTCCTAGTGCTGGTGAAAACTCTCAGGTGAGACTACAGAACTCCATTTCCTCGCTCCTTTGTACAATACATCCCCCAAACAAATTTAACCTCGGGTAAACTTCGAATGAACGGTCTAAGTCCTACTAAATGTAGTGTTCAGTCTTATGTTATCGAATAACAATGAAATATCTGCTACGTTAATCTAACACGATTGATCCAACCAAAGGAATGTATAAAAACATTCTTTTATTTTATTCTTTTGAATGATACATCATTTTTTATATATTTTTTATTTTGATTCATTCCTTTATTTATTGATCTATTAATTCATTATTGATTTTAAAATGCATTTATTTTTTTAACCAAGTGCTTATTTAATTACAAACTTATATGTTTGTTGTTTTGTTTCCAATTTATTTCTTAACTTTGATAAATTTCTTGGATATTCTCATTTTTTAAATTAAGCTGTTTGTCCTTAATTAAAATATAGATGAATTTTGGAATAAATCTATTCATTAATTTTTTCAATAAATATTTGTATCAAATTATTTACTATTGTATGATGTATTAATTCATGTATGCATTCATTTTTCTATTTATTTTTCAATATAACTTTTAACTCATATATATTTATTTCTGAACTTGTTTTCTGCATATTTATTTATTTATTCATATACAGGAGCCAAAGAAATAAGACCAAAGGCCGATTTTCATACAAAATTCATCTGGAACTTTGTCTATAGAATAAATATCACCTGAATTTTCAACTCTAACGAGTCAATAATTTTTCGGTCACCACTTAGGAACTAACGACAAAATAACAAGACCACCTTTTGATTTTCATAGTCCAGACCATTTTGACGAGCTTGAATTACAATCAATAGTATACTGGTGACAAAATGACTCGTACATAAAAAATCTAAATTCAGATCCTCAAATTTGAGCACTATTCGTGGAAATCAAAAGATGGTCTAATTGTTTTGTCGAAAGAGATGTCTTTAAGAATTAACCTTCTTTAGGTGTCGGGGTCAATATGACCCGGAATGAATTTTCAAAATGCTACAACTTTCTAAAATATGTATCTGGAAGTTGGAATTCATGTTCCGATGAAAATTTGTATCTGTCGCCACCTCAGGGATTGGGGCAAAATATGCCCTCTTCTTGCACAGATTCCTATCGAGTCGAGCATTTCTTACCAGAAACTAAAAATTGAGATTTCAACAAGCATTTTTAAAATTTGGTCACATAAACCATCAACAATGCCAGTTTGAAATCTGGGTCAATATGACCCGAAACACCTTATTCGTCACAACTTGTTAACACCCGAGGAAGTATTTGGAACATTTGATAAGGGTGGATTCTGTAACAAAACACTTTGTCTGAGAATTTATCGGAAGTTGAATACAATTTCTTCAAATTAAATAAAGCAACGGATAGAGATAAAGCTCCTCTTCCTTAAAAAGTGCTTAATTTGTATTTGTGACCTTTTGTTCAAGAGAAAATGACTACGAAATCCATTGTTTACGTAAGCATATACGCCCGATTCGAATGTTGGAGCTGATATGTACCTTAGTATGCGCATAATAAATTGGAAACACAAGTAAACTAAAATATATGAAACGTTTTTTCAATCATTTTCCCCTGTTTTTTATGCTGTTTATAGAATCGTCCTGCTAGCTATGAGTGAATTGTGGGAAAATAAACGCATATTTCGAAAACGGTATTTTTGTGATGCTGGAGAACTGCGAATAGTTTATGAAAAGGTTGTATTTTTGAATATTATTCGAAAATGATAAAATTATAACGGAAATATCTCGAAAACGGATGCTCTTACGAAGATCATCATCAGGAGTTGAAAATTTTAAAATACTTCAAAAATCAGATTATATCATCAGAATACGTTTATTTTTGCTAACATCAAAATTTTGAAAAAAAAACTCAAAAATTGATGTTCTAGAAACTTTTTTTCTGACATTTTTCCATCGTGAGATCTTCGCTTAAATTTGCGTAATACCGCAAGTTTTCACAGTCAAAAAAAAAATTGAAAGTATCGGTTTTTTTATATATATTTTAATGTTAATTTTGAATTTTTTTTCCGAATTTTTTTTTCAGTGTATATTTATTTTACAACTTTCACACATCCCAAGTAACAATTTTAGTTTTATTCCAGCCGTATAGCATTCCTCCCGGCTTTGTTGATAAAACTACATTCACAACTGTTTTGTCTACCAACACCTCCTCTATGCTTCTTTAAAGTCAAAATTTGTACAAAATGGCCAACTCTATAGACGGTTGTTAAAACAAGTTAAGAAAACCTTCATAAAACCATAAAGATTTTGAAAATGTCCTAGTGATAGATGCTATGATCATTTGAGAACCTTCATAAAACCTTTTGGCTGCCATGAAAACCAGCATGCGGCCAAATGGCCACAGCTGTCAAACTGCACTGTGATATCGCGGTTGGTTTTTGTTGTTCTGGTTTGTTCGATTCTCTGCTCTTCTGATTCATTAAGCAATAAATAATATCGAAAAAAAAAGGTTAAGTGATGCGCGAAATTTTGTTTGATAGCAAAATATCCAAAGCAAATTGAGTTT
This sequence comes from Aedes koreicus, assembly GCA_024533555.2. Lineage (NCBI taxonomy): Eukaryota > Metazoa > Arthropoda > Insecta > Diptera > Culicidae > Aedes > Aedes koreicus. The sequence goes on along the minus strand of JAHHFK020002234.1, from coordinate 5,762 downwards.
TTTTCAGCGCATCATGCACCAAATCATATGCGCATTTAATTTTGTGGTAAATATTGTTACGATAAGAGCCGAAAATTAATGCGCCTCGGAAAATATGAGAGTTCACAACAACAAACACAAAATTAATACAAATATATTCGATAAATTAATCATGAATTTCTTGAAAATTGATGAAATTCAATAAAGTTATCTAAAAACATGCAGAAATTGGTCACCGATCTACAGTTCATTAGCATTAAATTTAGAATTTGATGCATTTATTTTTCCCTATTTCAATTATTTCAATTATTATACATATCAATATGGCGATTGAAAAATAATCACAATTCTGGCATAAAGCCAAATTATCTTCGGAATGACTACTTTGAAACTATTTGGTTATTTGGTGGCTTCCCTCAATGCAAATTTGCCGTTTAATGCATTTACTGGATGGAAAATGGTTTTAAAATGCTTTTTCAACTGACCATTTTTTTTTTTTTAACTCTTTATTTGTTCCAAATTTATTCATATTTACATTTCATGTTAATCTAGGTGCTCCAGCTACTACCGTAACGTATCAACCTTAATTGTTAAAATATGTATCTAATTTTGTTTACATTGTTCATGCCTTAGCAGTTCAGTATTTTAAGCAGGTTTTTATTCCTGCGTGTCAGTATAACAATAATAATCTTAAAACTAAAAACAAACTAAAATTAATCTTAACTAAGCATAAAGGGAATTAATCATTGCAATAGAAGATTGCAACGATTTTTGTCTGAAATTATTGAATTTTGTTGGACATTTGTTCTAAAGTCTCAACATTCGAAATTCTATGCACTTCGTTAGTACTGTACCAAGAAGGCAGCTTCAAAATCATCTTCAGAACTTTGTTCTGAATCCTTTGAAGTATTTTTTTCCTGGTAGCACAACAACTAGACCATATTGGAACAGCATAAAGCATGGCTGGTCTAAAAATTTGTTTAAATATTAGTAGTTTGTTCTTGAGACATAGTTTGGATTTTCTGTTTATAAGAGGATATAAACATTTTATATATTTATTACATTTGGCTTGAATGCCTTCAATGTGATTTTTAAAATTTAATTTTTGATCAAGTAATAGACCAAGGTATTTCACTTCGCTTGACCAGGAAATTGGAACACCGCTCATAGTAACGATGTGATTTTCAACTGACCATAATAAGATAATATGAAAGAGTCCTAAGACGGCATTTCAAAACAGCATTTTATAAGTTCATAAAGTCAAAATAAAACCTTTGATATGAGTAAAAGGAATTTAAATTAGCGAGGTTTTAAGATCGTTCTAAACAAGCTGTGTAGGTGCCCATAAACCTGACTAAAATATGGAACCTTGGTGTCATAATAAAACAAAATTGATTTCTAGTGGCTTTGATAAAACCTTAATAAAACTTAATAAAGCAGGATGGTTTTGGCAATGTTACTTGGGGTGGTATTCAAAATGCTTACGCCCTTTTTAAAACTGACTCTTGAGTCTAAAATTTTTTTTTGCATCAGTGGAAATAACTTACTTTCGTGGGTAAAACGTGTGTACAAATCTTCAATTAATTCGGAGACACTTGAAGTGGGTCGGTAAGTCATTTCGGCTGGAAACGCTCTAAAGGGTCGAATAACAAATTATGGATTTTGTTCAGATGAAAATTCAGGGGTTTTAATCTTTTGGACTGCAGCAAAAATTAAGCTCTTGTGGTTCAAAGGAAAATACACTTATTTCTTCATTAATTTTATATTTTTTATTTTATATATATATGTCATTATTTATATTTTCTATTGTAATTTTCGTATATGTCATAAATATTTCATAAATAATTTATGTATTTTATGATTAATTTATCGCATAATTATTTACTAATTCAATCGGGCATTTGTCCGATGATAATTTCTTTTATTTATTTAATCAATTGTTGAATTATTAAAATTTCAAAACAAAAATCAAAGTTGATTAACAAGTTTATTAATTTTTTTTATTTTTTATTCGATAATTCACTAATAAATCCATTTATTCAATTTATTAATTCATTTATTTCTATATTCTTCTATATTTATCGTAATGTGTCCATATAATTTTTATTTTTTATATACATATTTAAAAATATTATAATTTTTTCATTTATCTATGTTTTTTAACGTTAATTGCTTAATTTATAGTTAGGTTTTTTTATTATTGATTAAATCAATTGTTTTTCAATTGTATATTTATAATTTTACAATTATTTTATACAAATATAATAATTTCATACAAAAAAAAATCTAAGGTTATGCAATATCTCCCCCCCCCCATAAATTCTACTCCCCCCAAAAACCAAAAAACCACCACCCAAATTAACCCCCCCCCTTTTTTCCACAATCCCCCACACCCCCACAATACAAACAAAACACACACCCCCACAAAACCACCACCTCCCATTTTAATTTTTTTATTATATTTTATTTTTTTTTTCCAAACCCATCTTTTTTTCATCTCGTAATTTAAATATTTTTTTGAATATATATATATATATATATTGATATATATATATATATATATATACAGCAATTCCATGAAAAAAAGTTATACGATCTCTCAGAATTTTATAATATTCGGTAGGATTGTTCAACATCGAAAAATATTAGACCCGTATTTTTTTATTTCGTTATTAGACTGGACCTTTCTGCGTTAGACTGGTCCAAAAAATCGTGATTTTTCAAAATCTTCAATTTTCAAAAATTTATAACTCCTAAACCGTTTAACCGATTTTAGTCATTTTTGGCCATTGTATTGGTATTTTTTTGAATTTCCAAGCAAAAATACGAAACCTTTGAATATATCAATTTTTGTATGAAAAAAATACAAAACAAATAGTTTTTCTTGAATTTGACTGCGAGGGGCCTCAACGACTCCTTGTTTTAGTATTTTTAAATGAAAGAGCATTCAATTTTACATAACATATCAAAAAATTGGAGATGTTCTGCGTGTCGTTTTGGAGATACAATTTTTTAAATAATAAATCATTACTCTTCATTTTATACATCACCCGCCTGTAGAAACGATGAAGATGCATGGTAGATTACCATGCGTCTCCATCCAATCAAACCTATGACTAATGAAATCTATGAGTAGGTCACAGAATGTCAAGTAAATATTATATAATAAATAATATTTACTTGACATAATTATATAATATTATAGCAACTAAGACTAATGAGACTTTAGGTAGATATTGACAATTTGATTACCTAACATTCTTTTCGTTACACAGAGGGGCATTGGTATTATTATTTAAAAGAAGAACCGTTGATACGTATTGACTACCTACTGTAGATGTAGAATGTTTATCGACCTGTGAGATTGAATTGAATTGTTTCTCGGCTGTAGCGATCAGGTCTACTCGCTGACGGGAGGGAGTAGAGTGGAATTTCTAAAGCGGAGAAGCAGCAGAGTGAACAACATCTCTTTCATTTCATACTCGTCGCTCGCTTGCGTTATCTGTTATTCTGTTGCTTTCTCGCTTTAGAAATTCCGCTCTACTCGCTCCCGTCTGCAAATAGACCTGATCGCTATAGCCGAGAAACAATTCAATACCTATTGTAGTCTAGGCTGCAGTTCACTTCACTTGATCGTAGGTACAATATAAACATCATATAAAACACGGAAATTTATGTAAGAAGTTACCAGTTGAAAACAAAGTATCATATCAGAACAGTTATATCAAAGAATATCGTAAAATGAAACGTAAGTGTTCAATTTGTAGTGTTTGGGTGTTGAGTTCGTGTTCCAGAAAAATCAACGCAAAATTGTACGACCATGCTGTGGAAAAAAAGGTTAAAATTGATGAGAGTAGCTCTTTCATTTGTCAAAGTTGCTACAAGAAATTGTATAAGCACATTGATACCATGACCGAAGTAACCCATTCCAGGACCATCCAGTATCAGGCACTACAGGTTGTTAATAAAAGTTCAATAATTCTGTTTTAATTTGAATTCTTCTCTTGCAATTGTTACTGGACAGAAAGAAAAAAGAAAAATTACTCAATTTATTGCCACATAACTTTACAGCTGAGCGACAGGCAAACTATTTAAAACACGTGAAAAACAATTTAAAAGCTACTGAGTGTATCATAATCTGTGATTTTTCAGGAGAATTATTCATTCGTTGTGCAGGATGCAGTTCAAGGCTTTCATTGGGCAAACGCTCAATGTACTATTCACCCTTGTGCTATTTATTTTAAAGATGAAGAATCAAATGATTTGAAGTTTACCAGTTTTATTGCAATTGCTGATTTCACTAAACATAATCATGTCGCAGTGCGTCTTTTTTTGACTCAATGCATAGCGTTCATAAAAAGTAAGTTATCAGGTTTAGAGAAAATTTATTTCTTCTCAGATGGATCTGGAAGCCAATACAAAAATAAAATGACCGCTTTTAATTTGTGCAACATGCAAAAAGATTTTGGCATAGATGCCGAGTGGAATTTTTTCGCTACTTGTCATGGAAAGGGCCCTTGTGATGCTTTGGGAGGCGTATTGAAACGAAATGCTGCGAAAGCCAGTTTGCAAGATCATCACATAACAACGGCCGAAGAACTTTATTCATGGGCTATTTCTAAGCCAGACTCGAAAATACACTATCAATTTTTTTCGGAATCCGACTATAATAAAATGGAAAGAAAATTAAAAAATCGTTACACACGTGTGAAGCAAATTTCAGGGACTCAGTCATTCCATAGTTTTAAGCCTCAAAACGAAGAGTATATTATTGTGAAACAAAATTCATTTTCAACGGAAGAAAAATGTATAAAATTGTTATGAAAAAACTTAATAAATAAAAATAAATGTATAAAAGTGTTTTTCTTATTTTTTAACATGTTCATCATGTCGCGCGGCTTTAAAGTGTTTTTTTTCTTGGAACTTACACTAAGCAAAAATATTTGAAATTTTAAAGCCTTATTTATTTGAAAAGGTAATCGTCAAAAAATAGCAATTGGTCTGTGTGGTTAACGGAAAGCCTTAAAGACTGATTCGAATGTTATACTAAGTTTGTAAGTAACTCATAGATTTCATTAGTCATAGGTTTGATTGGATGGAGACGCATGGTAATCTACCATGCATCTTCATCGTTTCTACAGGCGGGTGATGTATAAAATGAAGAGTAATGATTTATTATTTAAAAAATTGTATCTCCAAAACGACACGCAGAACATCTCCAATTTTTTGATATGTTATGTAAAATTGAATGCTCTTTCATTTAAAAATACTAAAACAAGGAGTCGTTGAGGCCCCTCGCAGTCAAATTCAAGAAAAACTATTTGTTTTGTATTTTTTTCATACAAAAATTGATATATTCAAAGGTTTCGTATTTTTGCTTGGAAATTCAAAAAAATACCAATACAATGGCCAAAAATGACTAAAATCGGTTAAACGGTTTAGGAGTTATAAATTTTTGAAAATTGAAGATTTTGAAAAATCACGATTTTTTGGACCAGTCTAACGCAGAAAGGTCCAGTCTAATAACGAAATAAAAAAATACGGGTCTAATATTTTTCGATGTTGAACAATCCTACCGAATATTATAAAATTCTGAGAGATCGTATAACTTTTTGTCATGGAATTGCTGTATATATATATATATATATATATATATATATATATATATATATATATATATATATATATATATATATATATATATATATATATATATATATATATATATATATATATATATATATATATATATATATATATATATATATATATATATATATATA
>JAHHFK020002233.1:0-51438 GCA_024533555.2 Aedes koreicus | reverse complement strand
AATACAGGAGCTCCTAAGTGCTTTATCTTCGCGTTATTTTATCATCACCTTTGTATGGGTCCCATCTCATTGTTCAATTCTGCGCAATGAGAAAGCGGACTCGCTTGCAAAGGTGGGCGCTATTGACGGCGATATTTATGATCGACAAATCGCCTTCAATGATATTTTTGCTATTTTTCGTCTACAGTGATTCGTCAGCTGGCAGTTTAAATGGAGTAAAGGAGATTTGGGGCGATGAAAAACTTTCTATCATCCCAAAGGTGTCGAAGAAATCATGGTTTTGGGGTATGGCTGTGGGTCGAGACTTCATTCGCGTGATGTCTCGCCGCATGTCCAATCATTATTCTTTGAACGCTCATTTATACCGGGTTGGGCTGAGCGATAGCAATCTCTGTGAGTGTGGACAAGGCGATCAGGACGCAGATCACATTATTTGGTCATGTGCTGAGCATCGTGGAGTCAGATCTGAGCTTTATGATTCCAGTTCGAGAAATTTTGGCTCTGCATGACCTGGAGTTTATGAAACTCATTTATGTGTTTTTGACTTACATTAGCCTTAGATTGTGGTAAGTTTAATCTGTATGTTTACTGTAAGTTTTTTTTGCTTTTTTTTTTGTGTTTGTGTTTTTTTTCCTTTCTCAAAAAAGTTTCTTGTCAAAAGAAGCCAAAAGTTGTATAGTTTTAATTTTTTTAGACAATTTAAAATTTAAAAAAATGTGTTATATAAACCACATTTCAAATTCCAGCCCACCTTTCCATCCTTTCAGTTGTTATTCCTATTAACCTCGAGACGGCCGCGAGTAATCGGTCCTATCCCCTTAACGTTAGGTTTAAGATAATTGATGTACATAAATATGAAAACTTGGCTCTGTAAAGGTAAATCTATTGAGCCTGTAGAAATAAATGAACTGAAAAAAAATTAGAGGAGGGCTATATCAATGATATAACCGCGAGGATCACGTTGGACCGCGTTGGTGCATAGTTATAATGGTATCATCTTATTTATACATATCATAACACAAATAGTTGGTTAATATTGAAATGTCTTCAATATTTTACTTGACCCGTCCTTTCTTATGAAATTTGGTTCAGTTTGATGAAAAATAAATACAGTTCGGGTTTGATGAAAAATCTTTGCCGAACTCACCACTCTCGACTGAATGCCTCAAACAATCCAAAATGTAATAGTTTTGATAATATGCTCTGGGCGTTTTCGATAAATCACGAACATTTCGCTTAAACACTAACTCTTTTATTGCAAAATTAAATTGGTCGTCCTGAAAAGCACGATGGTTTTGATAAAAAATTAATTTCTATTTTCGGTTTATTTGGCCAGCATGACACCATAATGTGCTGAATTAAATCCGGATAGTAGTTTATTAAACTCCTCGTCGCTGTGAATAGCCAACGGCAAGATAGTTGGGATGATTCTATGAATCTAGTTGTCACAAACATCGTTTTGCGCTGGGAGGTACCCGGCTCCGGTAAGGCTTCGGAAGCGGATGGCGCCCGCGCGGATTATCGATTTTTATGACCCGTTGCCACGGCAATAGGTCGAGCGGGGAAACTTGAAAAACTTTGCAGCGCTTCCTTCTGGTTTGTAGATGAGGAAGCGCAGGCGATAATTTACGAGTCAGATGCGCAATCGCAAGAATACGAGTGAGATAAAGAAAAGCCGAGAAAAAATCTTCGTACCGAGAGAGCGAAAAACATAACCGTCGATCAATCGAACTTGAATATCCCAATGAAATCATTTTGGTTCAAATCATGTGCTTTATACTGGTGTTGATAACATTGCCTCCGAAGAAGAGAGGCATGAAAATGCAGTACGAAGCAAAATTCAAAAGAGAGGACAGGCTTCAGTTATAAAATCAGGCACCGGCAACAAAGCAAAATAATTTTACAGCTGAGGGTTGTGGCTAGTGCTGTATTTAACATGGAATGAAAATAAATGAAATAAAAAGAAGACAATTTGTTACCCGCTTTTGAGGACCCGGAGAGGGAAACTATATTTTCAACCACCCCCTCCCCCCCACTCCCCCCAAAAACCCCAAAAAAAAAATAAATCAACAAAATATCCCCCCCCCTTCCCCACAATTCCCCCCCCCCCCCCATTTCTTTAATTTAACATTTTAGATTATGCACGAATATTTATAAAAAAAGACGCGATTGGTCAAGACAACGATCGATCGTGTGATGTGCGTCGTTCGAGTTTTTGGAAACTGTTGAGGCCTTTCAAAGAGGCTACGGTGATGGGCTTTCAGACCCAGGCCTTAACCTGACTGCAAGTGCAAGTGTAAGGTAGATAGTATGTAAGTCAATAAATACGCTCTGCTATCTTTTGAATTGTGTAGACATAATGTGCATCAACATTTTATAAAATTTTATTGCCTAATCATTGCCAGTAACATTGTTTGGAATACTCTAATAACCTTTTTTTAGGGCCATTTGAGATTTTCCACTTCATATTTGATTCCCAATTGGAATCTTCATTTCCTTTTTCCCTTTATATGCTCTTATCTATCCTTTGACGACTTTTCAGACAGATCATGTGTTCCAGAGAAAGGTAAGGTGAGTCACACAACCAATAATCATGCTATTGGCTCTGAACTCTGCCGTAACTCGGGCATGGAGGCACACAAATAGAAATAATTAAGAACTTTTCCTTTCACTTCATATTTACTGACAGATTTTCTCACAAGCACTTCTTTGTGAGCACCAACGTGCGTTCCTTATTCAGGATAAAAAAGACCCTAGTCAACCGTTCAGCGTTGTCCATTCGGGAGCAACATCACGTGGATCGGAATGAGGCTGTCGAACTGCTGTCATTTTCGGTAGTGATTGACCCTTCATTATGGGACATTTCAACTAGCATCAGCATCAGTGAAGTGCCGGCATTACTGTTTTCAAAACAAAAAAGGAAGTTTTGCTACGGCTTCCTGGAAAAGTTTTCTGAATAATTGGACCGTTCCTAAACGTCAAAGAAAGACCTATCTTTTCGTACCGAAATGGACACAACGTTTGAAATGGGTCGGCTCGTTTTTTTTTCTTCTTACTTTTTAGCTGACTGTCATCAATGTTAGGCTTCGATTCATCAGGATGCTTTCGATAATAATTGGTGTAGCGTTTTGAAGGCAATTTTCACTACATTGCTTTTCCCAATGATGTTACGAACTGTCACACTGTTAAAAGTCCTGCGACAAGTGCAGCATCAGCACTCAGTTGCAAGTGTAAGCAATGGTATTATCTCTTTTTTTCTGTCAGCGTAGCTAAAACATAAAGTATGATGGAAGAGATTTTCTTTATTACTATATGAGTGGCCATTGGTAGCCATTGGTGTAAAATTTCTTTCGTTTATAGCTAAAGAAGGGTAGAGTAGGACCTGGTTCTTGGGGGTGACAAGGGAATTCATTATGGTTTACAAAGTGGAAAAATTAACTTACAAATACATACAGGCTAATTGATTGTAAAATAAAATGAAGCAATAAATGTTTCCCTAAATTATTGATTAGATTTCAAGTCTCCGGACTACCCTATGCTAGATGCAACTCATTACTACATTTAAAAGAGTTTGTGATTCAGGAGTGGAATAGTCATAAGAAGATTAAAATAAGCTTAGAAAACTGAGCATTGCGTTGAGGTGAATTCCAACAGCATTGAAAATGTTTCGCTCTAAAGAGGTGTTAAACTTGTTGCTGATTTCATTTACTCTCACTCTTGAAGCAACCCGGCAAGTCTACTTACATAACGATCATACTAGTATTGGCGGTAAACTTTCGTTATTTTAAATTATTTTAAATAATTAAATGATGATCAAAGAAGGTTACTTTAAGCTACTCGCTGTTTCAGGCGAAGATTGGTTGGAATGGATATAAATAGGCATCTTCGATGTTTTCTTTATGATTTTTTTTTGCACAGTCAGTACTGGAGTTAGTTATGATTGAAAATAAGTTGGGTCTAATAGTTGTTCGGGTGAAAAATTCCTTCATTATTTTAGTTTATCCGAAAAACTATGTAATATAAATAGAGAAAATATGTAATATAACCGGGAAAACCGGAAATTCAAATGCTCACATAGAGTGGCCACCTTGAACAAGAGCTTTGCGGTTTTATGTTTTAAAATTGCATTCTTCAATAATAACTTCGAATTGGAAGTCAAGGAAACTAGACGAGTGGTTGACATATGAAATCTTTTGAAAGATTGCTGAGATCTCTGGCTGCATTTTTCATCAAAGCAAAATTCAGACGTTACTGTAAGAGTTTCTTATCCCTTTTATTTATTTAAAATTAAACACACAAACATATACAAATTATAAATTCAACATTTATTTTTATTTTTTTTTTTTATTTATCAAACATATATTTGACATCAGAGTATATTCTCCGACAAAATTAAAAATTATTTTATTAACAACACCACACAAAACAAAAAAAAAAAAAATAGAGATGTGTGTGATAAAATTTTATAAATGTAAAGTAAAATAACACACGACAAGTGATCTGTCCTCTATATAACAAAAGTTAGTGTGCAACATTTTTGAATGGTTGCGTCTGGTCTCAACAAACTACAGGGGTGTGATGATGATGATGATATGTACTACCACCCATTGTAGCACGGAAACTAAGTCCGACAGCAATGGGCTCTCCTCTCTGTTAGACTTGATCAAGCTTTCATAACCACTGATTATCCTAATCATGCCGTTGTATGAAGGGCCAAAAAGGGGTTGGGTGGATCGATATGCAACATCACTTATACGTATCCACAGGGATATAAAGAATCTCCTTCCAACAACAAGACTGAACAATTGGTCAAAAGAGCAAGCTATCTAACATGAGGATGCCCCAATGGGCGGGGAGAAGAGCCCGCCCTCTATTCACAAACTGTTAGCAATGGAGAGTTGGCATTCCCACTCTCCCCATCCAGAGTGCTTCAATCGGGTGCCCTGATGGTCTCTCCCATTCCCAATTTATATAATGGTGTATATATTTATGTGAATGAAAAATACTACAAGCATTCGTATCTATAATATATGATCTTCATTCGGTTGATCCTGAAATGCAAGAAATGTTGTAAAATGTTAAAGTGTAGAGTTCTGTGGTTCGCGTTTAAGCACGTTTTCGTTCGTTTTCAGCGATAGCAGATTTCACCAAAATTTTGATTTGAAGTATCCTGAAAAAGTTTATTGAACCTATTGAAATTTTACAAAACTATCCTTTATACATTTTAATTTGCTGTTGCCATGGTCACTATTTGCTACTTGATGCTGATTTTATAATAGCAATCCGCTTTTATTTTTGCTGACCTAATAGTTATTGCAACCGAGTTAGGAGTGGAAAGATTTAAGAGGAAGGGAGTTAAAGATATATCAGCAAAAAACAATAAGTAATGTTTTAATCATCTTTGAAGTAAAATCAATAAAACAATATAACCAAATATAATGATATTGTGAGTTATGATCAAATAATGACAAAGGTTGAAATGTAAAATCAAACTCTAGCCAAATGGCACACAGCGCTGCATGAATCAGATCAGCTCAGAAATAGTAAAAAGTCATTTGCAAACCGGAAATGAAAAATACATTCAGCAAAAAGTGCAAAAGCCTACCACAGATTTTCAAAAGCCTACCACAGCTGTAATTTTCGGCGTTATATACTGGACACATAAGGAATGCTAGATGTCATAAATTGAATGTATGTTTCTTGTTTAAGTCAGATACCGCCTAAATCAGGTTTGTTGTATGAAAATGTGAAGGTTATGATATGATGGAAATAATACGATGTTGTAAAGAAATACTACATAATGTACATATAATAATTAAATGCCGCTATTTACCTCTTCCGCTGCGATGTTAGATGATTGAAACTCTAAAATAGCGAAAATTCCAACGTGACATAATGAAATAAAGTTGATCACCTGGCATCCTAGCAAAATAGCAAAGAAAATTTAAGCAAATAAATTTCATACGAGTATGATTACTGCCCAAAAATGGAAACTCAATAAATCCAAAACAAAAAAAAATTAAAAATGAATGACAGGAAATTATCCGATAACTCTTTTTTCCTACTGGTCCCATAAATGATGCTTTATGTCTGTAAAATAGAAAAGGTAGGCTCATAAACAATGTTAGTTTTTGAATTAACTAATTTGGACGACGAATTTTTTTTTTGTAGAATTTGTCGTATATAATCCTCTCTCTAAAAAAAATTTAAAATCCATCCTATCTTTTTCAAATACACAACGTGAGTTAGGTGGGCCAAAACTTACAACGATGCAAATGCGAAGCTGAAAATAGCATTGAATAATATTGTGAAGGGATGTTATAATATAAAATGATAATAACAATTATATTTGTAATGTCTGCATGTCTACTGATACTGCTGCAATTGTAGACGGACTTGCATTATCATAGCCACGGGGTAGAAAACAATTCAATATTATTATACAATACTTGGGAATTCCATGGATGATCTGAAATTATATACCGTATAAAGAATACTTCCATTTTCCGTGGTAGGGTAAGATTTCAGCATGCTACTTTACCGGGTCACGCTGCCTACATCGCCTTGGTGCGGCTGCCACCTAATGTATAGTTGACGCGATACAGCGTTTCTTACTTAGCCGCTGGGTGCCAGGATAGACGCTGTTCGAGCCGCACCTCCTTGGTGGACAGACGCTCGGCACGCACCTCCTCAATCTAGCTGAAGTCAGAAGGACAACAGTGCCCAGGCTGCACTACCAGCTACGTACGCAACCCTTAGCTGGCGGTCTTTGTCATCTCTTGACCCGTGGAAGCATGAGGTAAGAACTTGTGAGGACCATAGCTATGTTGCGTGGACGCACGCTCCATCCCAGGTGTCTACTCACCATTTTGCAGCTCTCTCAACAAACTATCAGGGATGTAAATAGAAAACAGCCATTTGCCAATAGATAGCGCCACCAGTAAATATTATTGAACAATTTCGAATCAAAAACGTCTCATTGTTAGACTAGGCATCTGTCAACAACTTTGCTTCATTGAATTTGTTTATTTTGATCGGAATCATATGTTTTAGTGGACGCGAAACGGGGGGTTTTTTTTTTTTTTTTCTTTCCAAAAAAACCCCCCGCCGGCCCGGCCGCGGGGTGTTGCGCCCCCCCTGCCGGTTGTTGGGAAGACGTGTTTTTTAGGGTTTAAGCTGAAATGCAATGTATACCAACAATTATGGACAAATGTTCTGTCCATTTGTTGAAGTTTTATTAATGAAAGTTGGCCAGCAAGATAATTAGAATAGTTTCATTTTTTTATCATCTTTAATTTATATGAATAAACTGGCATATTACTGAACGTTTATTCTCATAGTTTGGCGTAAAAACCAGGCTGCTAAGTTCTGAATAATATGTCGTACATTCACGAATCGGGAAGCAACTGGACGCGTGTGGTGAAACGTCAGATTTTTTTTCCCGAAAATTCAGTGATTGACAAATAAAATTCATTTGAAAATGACCGACAAAGGTGCTCTGTCTCTATTGCTGTACTATGCAAATTCAGATAACGACGGTGAGAGTGATGCAGATTTGACGGTGGAAATTCCCGATAATCAGCCGATACCGCAAGTACAACAAAGTAATGATCCTGAGGCTAATGATCCCGAGAAAAATGAGCTCAAAGTGACGGCCGACGCTTTTGTTGTAAGACATAGTGTGGTCGAAAACCATTTGCCGAAAGGGCGTGGCCGCTGCTATATACTACCAGAATACCCTCTCGTGCCTGAAAAAAAGTCGATCGCCTAACACTTCTACATCTGTTCACTGAGAGCTTTCTATCCAAAGTTGTCATTTATGGATTCGTATCATTGTGTGGCCGGTACAACGATACTCTATTCCCAGGGAAGTCGAGAAAATTTCCTACCTGTCAAATTCCTGGACCGTACCAGTAATCGAACCCAGGCACCTTCAGAATGGTCTTGCTTTGTAATCCTACGCGCATACACGCAGAGCTTTTGAAGGCCCTAAGGAAGGCCGAGGTGGTGTTATGGCGGGCTTTTAATTACTCGGAAAGCTGTGAGCTTTCGGAACGTGTACAATAAATGATGACGTCAATTTCAACACCCACTTGCTAGTTCCTTCTGCAATTTTACTACCTGCGGTTTTAATTATATATCAGAATGGTCAGAGTTCCAGGCTCATCCCTTTTCACTTTCTCGCCACGAAAAAAAATCCATCAATTCTATTCCATTTTCAACTCCAAATGTCAAGGCAGTATGAGGGATACATTATCCCCACTGATCGTAAGAAACCGGCCAGGTGTTTTCCATAGATCGATAGATGGCAAGTATGTATATAATCTCTAATCTGCTTTCCCTGGTGCATTCAACTTCGCTTACAGCCACCCGTGATGTGTACGGTCAGCTTTGCATAGCTATGGGTCAACATATATGTGGAGAGTCGTCATTCATGCGACCAAATGGTGCTTACGCCAAACCGTTCTTTTCAATGTATCTCACAATTTTTCGAAGAAACTTTTTTTGTTTGTGCTTGGAATGTAAAAAAAAACAAAAAGTGAATTTTGGTCGCCTTGGCGCTTACGTCAACTATGCATCCCAGGGCAGTGAAACGCATCGTATGATTTTTGCAACGAAAAGTGAGGCTTTTAGCGAAAGAACGTGTCGTGAATGGTTTCAACGCTTCAAAAGTGGTGATTTCAGCGTAGAAGACAAGGAAGATGTTGATGAAGATTTGGAGGCATTACTGCAAGAAGATTCATGTCAAACGCAACACGAACTTGTAGATTCAGTGGGTGTGACTCGACAAGCCATTTCACATCCCAAGGCTTCCATTGGGAATGATCCAAATGCAAGGAAATTGGGTCGCAAGGCGTTTTTTTTTCACCTGTGAACTGCTGCTCCAACGACAAAAAAGGAAGGGTTTTCTGCATCGTATTGTTACTGGAGATGAAAAGTGGATCCATTACGATAACCCGAAGTGAATCGTAAGGTCACCCTGGTCATGCATCCACAGCCATGCCAAACATTCATGGTTCGAAGCTTATGCTGTGTATTTGGTGGGCCCAACTCGGCGTGATATATTATGAGCTGTTGCAACCGGGTGAGACAATTACAGGGGCTTACTACCGAACACAACTGATGCGTTTGGGCCGAGCATTGAAAGATAAACGGCCACAATACCAGCAAAGGAACTAACCATCACACATTTTGGGAGGGAATCGATTACATTCACTACGTCTTTTACAAAACACGCGCAAATTTTAACGACGCAGCAAAAACAAAACACTTCAGTCCCGAAGCTTCAAATTAGGGGTACAACAATAACTAATTCCATGTCATTTAAATATCTAGGGGTCTGATTCGACTCTAAGTGCATCTGGAGATTCTACATTGACTATCTGAAGCGAAAGTGCCAGCAAAGGATTAACTTTCTCCGAACAATTACCGGAACCTGATGGGGAGCGCATCCGCAAGATCTTCTAACGTTGTACCGGACAACGATTTTGTCGGTAAATAGAATACGGTAGTTTATGTTTTCAGACAGCGGCTCGGTCGCACATCATCAAACAGAAACTTATTCAGTACCAGTGTCTTTGTATCGCGTAAGGTTGTATGCACTCGACTCATACCATGAGTCTTGAAGTGCTGACTGTCATGTTGCCACTCTTGGATCGGATTTCAGAATTATCTTTCCAGCTCCTTGTGTCCTTTGTGTAGTGGCATGATGCCAAATCCGGCCAGAAGATCTTCGGACCTCCGTGAGCCTTCAGGAGAAGGAGAAGCCGCTTTTGGAGACACTCTTCCAAATACACCTGTCCATTCATGGTGCTTGCGGTAACGAAAGGTGTACTTCGCTTTCTGCAAGTACAAATCGCTTGCCAAATTAAGAAAGCCTGGTGAACTTCGACATCTTCTGTGTCCGAAGGTTTTCGGGAACATCACACTTATCCTTGGCAGTCACATACAGGTTTCCTACAATCTGGTTGAAATCCGCCTTCACACACCTTCCGGGCACGGCTTTTTGTGACCGTATTTTGTTTCTCGTCTCGCTTTGGGGACTTCTGAGCCATACACGTAGTCCAGTCGTAGTCCAAGTTGTGGTATTCTGCACGAAAGTCTTGCTCACATGCATTAGCCATATCTCGAACTGAGGCGTTCGGTTTCCGTTTAAAGACCGATCTTTCTCGTAAACCTGACGGCTTTTTTTCCGAATCATCGCTTCTGATCAACCGCAGACATTCTTCGAACCGTTTTATTATACCAGACAATTCGCGATTCCCAACTTTTTCGCGCACGCACTGTTCTTTTGTGGCCATTTTGAATTTTTTTTTGCACTTGATGAAATCAACTCATAGAGTGTCAACAATACACATTAAACTATGTCTACACAAAATTTCAATTAATTTTACCCAACGAATCAAAAGTTAGAGCAATCAAAGTGTTTGCCAATTTTAAACGGAACACCCTTTAATCGACTCTACCTCCCTCTAGCTCTAAGATAACTGATGTACATAATAATGAAACCTAGGCTCTGTTAAGTTGATTCGATTAAGCCTGTTCAAATAAATGAATTTATTCAAATAAAAACCTTAAAGGACAACCCAATGAAGTAGTACGCAAAAATGACGAGCACTACGTAGCAATGTGTAATGAATATTATAGTCATTTGTTTCAATATTTCGTGTCGGTCACCATTTGCGAAATTTATATTTTGCATGCTGCTCTTGGCATAAGCATGCTTTATTCTTGCGCTTCCGAATAATTTCTGAGCCGTATTTGAAATTGTACAAACGATTTAAGGTATGCGGCGAAGGGAAAGCTGAAACTTTTATAGCCACCGCTGACTCGCAATTGATAAGAATTTGAAACGGTATGTTAGATATATGCCAATCCAAACAAACTCTGCAGCTTTAGAAAATCAAATTTGTTGTCCATAAGGGGACGGATTTTAAATGGTCCATGTTTGATCGATCTTCTTTGTACCTGTCGTATGGCCCATTCACATCTTTATTAATATTGTGCGACAATTTATTAACAAGCAATACTAGCGTCATATTTGCATCAGTTGTTAGCAGATAATTGAAATCAATGATCTGCTTATTACTAGTAAACTGGTCATACTAATGTTGCTAGTTAATGCATTTCTTTCATGCCTGCTCAGACAACCAGAAATCGTATAACAGTGTTCAGATTGTATCGTATATTGCTACATTTAAAGTCAAAATCGCATATAATTGTGGTTTTTATTGTATTATATTTAAGTTAAATCGTAAAGACTGCAAAGTCGAAAGACTTATATACGATGTGTCATTTATCGATCGTACTGCGTCACAAACTAAATCGGATTTACATCGTTGGACTGTTGAAATCGAATTTGTTATTACAGATCTAATCGCATACGATGTCATATCAACTCGTTATAGAAAACAATGGAATTTGCACGTATATGGCCTCCACTTATACACGTACAAACCATATTTTTGCATTCTATACGATTTGTTTGCTTGCATATATGTTGGTATATCAAGAAAACAACTTTCAATATGCGTGCATTTTGGTTATCTGGGTGACCGTTCATACCACTCAACTGCCTTACCGAAAGATAGATGTCAACTAGATCACACTTATTTCGCTCGTGCTTGCGCCAACCGGCTGGCTACAAAATCTCCACTGGCTTGGTCAACCGACTGAATAACCAATGGCTGCCTAGCAACGGTTGCCTTGCCAAAGACAATAGAGCCATCAGCTACCTGGCCAATAGTTGCGTGCCAGTTTACGCTACAGGGTACTTTTCACCGCCAGCTGCCAATTCAATATTGGCTCAATATCGGTCTGAGCTGCTCCAAGGCTGCCGGGCGAATGAAGCATTTTGCAGAGGTTGAACCTTACATACATTTGAAGTCCGTGATAGGAAAATACTTGGCATTAATGCGTTTTTTTTTCAATAATTTAATGTTGAATACCAATAGTTTTCAATATTGGAATCAACGCGTAGAAATATTTCCGATCGATTGGGGTAAACATTTTGAATTTTTTTTTGAGAAATTATTGAGATATTAACGCTTAAAACCGGACCACTCTTCGTGACGGTTGCTATAGGTTTTATTTTTTCAACTGTACACCAGTATAAAAAACAAAGACGTAGTCCTACGTCAAAACAATGATTAGCTTGTAACTTTTGATAAACGGGATTGTATTGCAACAAGAGTAGATCCTCAAAAAAAAAAAAAAAAAAAAAAAACGATGTGCCCCGTCGTGGATAATCGGACTGCGTCACACAGATGGATCAGAAAATATCTGTGACTCCATCCTCATTCAACGGTGTTCAACGGGTGATGAAGTCATTCAAAAAGACCCAGACGACCCAGCAGCGGTCAGACAGCTGATCCGGTGAAGGCAAGGATGGTGTTGGATCTTTTCAAGCGTCGACCAAACCTTTCGATTTGCGAAACGTTTGGTCGACTTGTACTTGTCGACTTGTACGTCTACTCGGAATGACAAATGTAACCCGCGCCAAAATCCGCGCCTGGAAGCTGTATCGAGAGTGGCTGACGAAACCGAGGTGCGTCGTGATGGACGACGGGACTTACATCAAGGCGGACACAAAGCAAACGCAGGGACAGAAGTTTTACGTTGCCACATCACGATTGGCCGTTCTTGAATAGGTAAGGAAGAAGATGGACAAATTCGATCTTTGTTTGGCATACCAGCTGTGTGTGTGGAGAGATGAGCCAAACATACATCACGACAGGCGTGGTGAATGGGCAAATCTACCGAGACGAGTGCCTCCAAAAGTGCCTGCTGCCTTTTCTGCGGTTTCACGGAGGTGAGACACTATTTTGGTCGGAATTGGCATCCTGCCACTACGAGTGGCCGGTGTAAGATAGAGATAACAATGATTTTTTTTTTAGCAAAATACTGCAACCCATCAACCTCGCCGGAACTTCGACCAATTGAGAAGTTTTGTGCCATCATGGCCAAACTTCGTAAAACACCTAAAGTATTCGTGAACGACACGGCTTTGAAGAAACAGTGGATAAAAGTATGAACAAAAGTCAGCCAAATTTCCGAAAACCTTATGAGTGGTGTCAAGGGTGAAATGCGGGCATTCGGTCATTGAGAGGAGATGCAATAATGCAATGAATAAGAAATATTGAAAAAAATCCGACTAAAATGAATTGTTGGCGACCGTTTTATGTGTCTCATTTTTTTCGAGTACAGTTTTTATAAAAACAGCCATTCGAGACTCATTCTTTTCAACTTGTTTGTATGAACAAATGTATCCATAAGGAATGTTATGAATATAAATCTAACTGCATTTCAACAATCGAGAAGTGCAGTTTCTATAAGACAGGCCGCGAATAAAGAAGTTTCAATCATATGTTAGTTGCAGAAGGTATAGTTACCTAGTAATAACATTAATGTAAGCATAGTTGCCACGCTATAAAAAGAAATAACGCTGAAATTGGATGACTAGAGAAGCTTTTTCTCAATTCATTGGTTTTGTAAATAAACCTGAAATTGGAGTACCGGTATTACAGTGTTGGTTTAAGAAATGATTTCGAGCATTTATCTCGATCAATAAGTTCTTAAGCAATAAGTTAGTTCAAGTAGCGAAAATTTACCAGCCATAGAAAGGAAACTTTTCTGTTTTCTTTATCGTCAAACGATGAGTAAGAACCCTAACCTTTTGGATAGCAACACTCATAAAACATCGATTGCAGTATTACTTCGCAATCGAAGGAGCATAAATTGTGATGATGCGCTCGGATCAATCGAGTGGGATGGAGTATAATGATGAAAACTTTCAGTCACCCCATTAGCCTTACTATGTCTACGATTTTTCTTGGTTCCATTCAGCTTCCAACGAATGTTAATTTGAATCGACATCTGCAGAAAACAAACTTTTGTAGACTTCCGCTCATTATAGAAGTTTATTTTTCTAGCTCCCCTTCAAGCTCTATGGGAAGCCTTTGCACTCTCAACATCATTTGCAAGGAATGCCGAAAGGAATATAAAAACGGGTCCTTGAAGTAATAGCAAAAAAAACCTAACATTATAATCAAGCGCAGTAACAAAGAGATCCGAAGCATGGTGAGAATTAGGGTTAATTATTTGAATTTAAAATCTTCTTTGTTTAGGACTTTGTAAAAAGGGATGTAAAGCCCCAATTGTTGTTGTTAGTATTGATTTTTATGGCCAATTAGTGAACTAGCTGTTGCTTTGTTTTGAATTGTGCTTTGGTGAAGGTTCAATTCTATAATCTTCTAGCTGCCCGTTTCTGTTCATATTTTCCTGTTATTTTGTTTTGTTTTACATGATGAGATCTATTTTGAAGCAAAGTGAATGAATCAAGAGCGAATGGGCGGCTGTTTCCGGTGATAATGCACAATGAATAACTTCAAAGTAGAGGAAAAAACAAAGCAAACACAACGAAGCCTTACTACGGGTGAGCGAGAAGCATTTTTACCGAGAAAGTTTATTTTTTAATTAAATCCCTCATGTTTGAATATATGTTTTGCTGCTGATGATGCTGGTGCTGTATTATCATGGCACTTCTCGGTCATCGTAGTTGTGAAATTGTGAAATGTTCAGTTCTTTGCAATGGGTATGTTTGCTTCATTTATGAGATGGTAGAAAGCGGATGGAATATTATTTGATTGAATATTGCGGAAACTCAGTTCAAATAGGATGGGACTGTAGTCGTTGTGACCACGTTTGTTCAAAAGCAGAGATACACTAAGCGAACATCCACTTTCCTAAAAGCTAACATATGTATAAAGATGAACGAGTACTTCGATCTTAAGATGAGTGTCACTGAAAAACAAAACTTTCCGCCATCATGGCCAATTTGCATTTGAATCCCTTTAAAGTTAGGCATGTGATACCTTTATAGTTTCTCAGATTTGTGCCTTCGAAAATTGGGAGTGACGATGCAAATCAACTATGAAAGAATCCATTTTTGTATCTCAGCAACCCTCACCTTAGCATTATATAGCGTTTCATCGGTATTGACATTTAGAGGTGTGATGGCGGAATCTACCACACATCTAATTTCAGATCGCGAGTGCAAACATCGTGAAATAAGGTTTGTTTGCGACAAAATCTGGACAAGAGCGCGACAAAACAAGAGCGCTTACAGCGAAACTGCAGAGAAGCCTGAATGTTCTGTCAGAATACTTTACCGAATGGAAGATCGGTATCAACGCGGCGAAGACCCAGGTTATCCTCTTCCTATACTCCAATTCTCCGAGACTTGTTCCGCCTGAGGATTGCAAAATTAGCCTAAGCAACACAACGGTGGAATGGGCCAAATCAGCTGTCTATCTTGGCGTTACCATAGACAGCAAGTTTATTTTCAGGGAGCAGGTTGACAAAACTGTCACAAAGTGTAACGTTCTGTTGAAGCTACTGTACCCATTGACCAACAGAAGGTCTACATTATCCCTGAAAAACAAGCTTGCTGTCTACAAGCAAATCATACTTCCAGTCATGGAGTACGGCATGCCAATCTGGGAGAGTTGCGCAAAAACACATCACCTGAAGCTTCAGCGTGTTCAAAATAAGTTCCTTAAGATGATCCTGAACACCCCTCCAAGGACAAGAACATCTGGGGTCCACCGTCTGGCCGAGATAAAAATGCTCGATGATCGCTTTAGTGAGTCTATCGATCGGTACACGGCACGTTGCCTGACATCGGATCACCAGATCATCCGGTTTTAGATTAAGTAGGTTATCAAATTTTAACTAACAATGCCCCAAGGGCTGATCTGAAAAAATAACTATAACATAAAACACACCAAACACATAGAACACTTTAACAAAGGGGAAGAGCCCATTGGGCTGAAACACTTGAAATTTTAGTTTAGTAAATAAGACAAAGAATGAAAAATAAAAAACAATTTTAGTAGTACTAGGTTTTCTCTCAGTCGAGTATTAGAACACGACACGGAAGAAATCTGCACATTGTAGACGCAATACGCGTATCTGTCAAGATAAGCATTAAATGTAGTTGAAATTTAATGAAAATTATCAATTTCTCTTCTCATTTTTTAATTGCTAAATTAACGTTGGATTTAGGAATTCTTTGAATTCCTTATTGAAATTTTATCTGTTGAAGTTTTTTTTATTGTTATCCAAAATCCATTTTTTTGAATGCATACGTTAAACATCGTTAACCGCACATTCACACTACTATACTTTTTTTATGTTCGCGGGGCAAATCTTCTTCCCCCCAAAAAATCCCCCTCTCTCTTTTTTTTGTTTTTTTTTTTTGTTATTTTTTAACCCCCCTCTTTAATTTCCTTTTCCCACCCACCCCCCCTCACAATTGTTTTTTTGAGAAACAATTACCCCCTCCCCTCACACCTCTCCCCGCTTCCTTTTCTCCCTTCTCGCCCCCCTTTTTTTCCCCAAGATTACTTCTTTAAAAATAAATTATACCTACTGTTCATTCGAGAAGTGAAGCACTACGCGGACACTCGCGGGAAATACGCGACTCCGCCGACACGGCAATACTGCGGGCAAATGGGAAGTCAAACGGACTGGGACTCCTTTCTACCGGGAATGATTTAACACAACACTTAGCTTGAAAAACTATACTAAGATTTATTTTTAACCGACAGCAACGCACGCACGTCCAGATCGGTGACCGGGTGGATATCAACTGTCTATTCTCATCTCGATTCGACTGTCTACTTCTATCTATCTAGCCCACAGAGAAGACAACAAGTGAGCAATATAAAGCCTATTGTGCCAGCTCCGGGTCATTTGCCTATAAGTCCTTTGTAGCAGATTGAGATGGTTTACGGGTACTAGGGTGGTGCATTATTTAGGAGTAGGATTTTTAGTTTAATAAAGAATCTAATTTATAAGAACTGCACACTGGCCTAAACTAAACTAACTAACACACCGGCCACCTTGAATTACATTTCAACATTTATTCTTCATCTCTGCTTGAGACTGTTTCAGAGGTTGACCTTGCTGCTCCTGCAGAGGCATTGAGGTTACCAGGACCACCAATTGATCCTGTGGAGTTTTCTAGGGGTGGCGAGAGACCTCCGATTGAATCAGGAAGTAGCGCAGGATTAACCTCGATTGGAAGTACACACAGCTTGGAAATGGAGCGTTTCGTTATGGTTCCCGAAGGCAACCGAACAGAGGCCACACGCACCATCCCATCTGCGCCCGGATGAATGTCTACCACTCGCCCCAGGGACCACTTCAGTACTGGGAGGGACTCTTCCTGGATCATAACCATCGTCCCGACGACCAGATTGCGGGTTGCAGATGACCACTTGTACCGCTGTTGCAGTGTGGTGAGATATTCACGGTGCCATCTTTGCCAAAAGTGTTGCGTGTGGCGTTGAGCTCGCTCCCACAGGCGTAGACGACTCTCAGGAAGTTTAGTGTAGTCAGGGTCTGGTAAGGCATCCAGAGGTCGGCCGATTAGGAAATGCCCCGGTGTTAAGGCTTGCAAATCATTTGGGTCACTGGAAAGCGGTGTGATGGGCCTGGAGTTGAGGCAGCTCTCGACTTGCGCCAGTACGGTGCCAAAAAGTTCGCGCGACAAGAAAGCGTTCCCAACGACCCGTCGCAGGTGATGCTTCATCGACTTGACACAGGCTTCCCATAATCCGCCAAAATTGGGTGATTTGGCCGGAATGTAGTGGAACTGGATCGATTGGGAAGTAGTTTCATTGGAAACTGCATGACGATGTCCTTGCGAGCGAAACAAATCACGAAGTGCTCGACCAGCGCCTACAAAGTTCGTGGCATTGTCGCAATATATGTGTTGTGGTCGACCCCTCCTAGCTATGAAGCGACGCAGGCAACCAATGAATGCTGCTGTTGTTAGTTCGCTGACGAGCTCTAGATGTGCTGCTTTTGTGGCCATACAGACGAAGACGGCTACGTAACTTTTCGTTGGGGCAGCGCGAGGGCTTGGCCGTTGGAGATAGAATGGTCCCGCGAAGTCAACTCCGACGTTTTCAAAAACGAACGACTGTGTACAACGAACTGCTGGTAATGACCCCATAAGCTGCACAAGATTACGAGGCCTTGACTTGACGCATGTGACGCACGAATGAACCACATCTCGAACAAGATTCCGGCCACTCAATGGCCAGAATTGTTGACGGATAACTGCCAGCAAGAGTTGCGGGCCACAATGTAATTGCTGCCGGTGGAAGGAATCAGCTATCAACCAGGTTAGCGGATGCTTGTGCGGTAGTACAAACGGGTTTTTCTCGTCAGTCGCGACTCCAGCGTTTTGAAGCCGGCCACCAACTCGCATAAGTCCATCGCGAATCTCCGGATTAAGATAACGTAGCTTTGACGAATGTAAAACGGTTCGTCCGGCCTGAAGCGTGGCCATTTCGGACGGGAAGTGTTCGTTCTGGATCATGCGAAGGACTCCGTGCAGAGTTTCCTTCTGCTCTTCTACGGTGATCGGACCATACCGATAGGGTTTACAAGGAGGAATGATTGGTTGATTTGTCCGGTCTGCGAGGTTGCGACAGTTATTAGCAAAACGCCGACAGAGTGCACCAACCCGTAGAAATACGGAGAATGACGAAAAACGATTAATAATTTCGATTACTTGCGATTCGGTGATAGGAAGTGCTATTCCCTTTTTGATTTCAAGGTCCTTTTCCTTCAATCGGGCGAGATCTTCTGGTGGTTTTGGCCAGGGAAGATCGGGAGTTCCTAACCACAGCGGTCCATTCCACCAGAGGGAATCGTCCAACAGCTGACTTACATCCATGCCGCGTGAAATTATGTCGGCAGGGTTTTCTCCACCGGGAACATGATTCCAAGTACAATTGGCTGTTAGCTCCTGAATTTCAGCGACACGGTTCGCCACAAATGTTTGCCAAGTGGATGGGCTTCCTGCCAACCAGTGAAGCACAATTGTAGAATCGGTCCACAGAAAGATGTTTTGTCTGATTTCTATACTGGTGCAGACGGAAAGAACTAAACGGGCTAGCAGCAGCGCTGCACATAGCTCTAATCGCGCGATACTTTTGTTATTTAAGGGCGCGACTCGTGATTTAGCTGCCAAAAGCCGAATAGTGACGTATCCATCAGCTGCAATCGTCCGTATATACATGCACGCTCCGTAGGCCTGCTCCGAGGCATCGCTAAACCCGTGAATTTCAACAACGGATGCACGACGAAGTGACTGGACATGACGAGGAAATCGAAAGGTTTGCAACCGATTGAAGTGGCTCTGGTACTCTTCCCATTCACTTGCAAACGTTATGGGTAACGGATGATCCCAGTCGTAGTCGAGCTTCCAGATAGCTTGGAGGAGGATTTTAGCTTTTACAATGGATGGTCCCAGAAGTCCGAGAGGGTCGAAACAGCTGGATGTCTGTGACAGAATGATTCGCTTTGTGTATTGTTCACATTTGGAGAACTTTGGCATCTTGTAGAGAAGTGAATCAGTTGATGGTTCCCATAACAACCCAAGAGCCTTAACAGGAGCTTCAGCGTCAAACTCAATGAGCGATTTGGTTTCTCGACACTCCTCAGGAATTTCGTCAAGAATTTCCTGGTGATTCGAGGATATTTTACGAAGTTGCATCCCGGCACTCTCGAAAATTCCGAGAAGTTGGGAGCAGAGTTGCTTGAGCTTCTCTAGATCATTACAGCCTGTCAGTAGATCATCCATATACATGTCCTTGCAAATAACTGCCGCTGCCAAAGGATAACGGCCTTGTTCATCCTCCGCGAGCTGCTGCAGGACGCGGGTAGCGAGGAATGGAGCAGAACTAGTACCGTATGTTATGGTCTGGAGTTGAAACACCTTCATTTGTTCTTTGTTGTTTCTTCGCCAGTAGATGCGGAGAAGTCGTTGGTCGGTAGGATGCTTGAGGATCTGCCGATACATCTTGCAGAGATCGCCCATGATGACGAAAGCTGGCATTCGAAAACGAAGAACGATTGTGTTGATCGTATCCTGGATAGTTGGACCAGTCAAGAGAACGTCGTTTAACGATAATCCAGAACAGCTTTTGCAGGAAGCATCAAAGACGATGCGGAGCTTCGTGGTCGTGCTATCAGGGCGAAGAATGGCGTGATGCGGTAAGTAGTACTGTGTTACGCCGTCGTCTTCTGCCGCCAATTCTTGCTGTGAAACTTCCCGCATGTGTCCCAAACGCAAATATTCATCGATAAATTCTGCGTACTGGTCCCGTAGCGATGGGTTTGCGTCAAGTTTTCGTTCAAGAGCGAGAAAGCGCCGCATTGCGTTGTGTTTATTGTCACGAAGACGAAGCAAGAGTTCTTCTTTCACTGGTAAACGCACTTGATATCGGCCCTCTTGGTTGCGGAACACGTTGGTTACGAAGTGTCGCTCACATTCTTTCTCTGACGGAGACCAGCAAATTTTCGAAGAACACTGTTCCAAATCCCAAAAGCGTGCCACCAACTGTTCAAGTTTTTGGTTTTGGGTGAGAAAACAGCTTTGAACAGGTGAAGGAGATCGACATTCGCCGGAGACAATCCAGCCCAGTATAGTGCTTTGGAGGAGCGGTAAGTGTTCACCAAGAGATATCCTACCGTAACGCAAAAGCTCGAAAAACGTACCAGCACCCAAGAGTGCATCCACCGGTCCTGGAGTACAAAACGTAGGGTCAGCCAACGTGATCCAGTTTGGAATCTCCCAATCAACTGTCGCAATCGTGTGAACCGGTTGGTCACAAGAAATGGTCTTCAGTACTAGAAATTTCAGCTTCTTTTCGAACGCTGAAATCCGTGACGAAATTGTAGTTTCAACTGCCCGAGTGATAGGAGTCACAAGCTGTCCCACGCCACCCAGGTTAACGACTTCTGGAGAAACGGATAACCTTAGACGTTGGTGAAGAGATTCCGTCATCAGATTGAATTGCGAACAGCTATCCAAAAGAACCCTTGCAACGACCCGAGCCCCGCAGTTATCCTCGAAGTTGATTAGCGCCGTGCATAGTAGAACTGTTTCCTTGGGTAGCTTCGCCGAGTGCGCCACTAACACCGCAGGTGGGTTCGATTGTGGTTGAGTCGAAGTTGAGGTTGACGTGACTGGTACTATTGCAGACTGATGAACGGACACAAGAGTTGAGGTCGAAGGGCCAGGTGCAGGAGCGGTTAAAGCGGGATCAGGTGAACAGGGGAAGGGAGGCCTTGAATGCTGACCGCTGTTATTGTTGAACGACGGAGCTGATTCCAACGGTGGTAGATGGATTAGCGTGTGATGCCGTTTTTTACATTTCTTGCAGCCCTCAGAAGTGCAGTCTTTGCAGCCATGCGCAGCGGTCTTCATGCAGTTCAGGCACAGATGATGCAGCTTCACAAAATCAAATCGTTGTTTTGGAGAAAGTTTTCGAAACTTGAAGCACTGGTACAGGAAATGATCGCCTCCGCACTGTAAACACTTGCGACCAGTAGATGTTTCCCCATACGGCGATTGAGCGACATGCAGCGTGGAATGTTTTGGAAATGACTTCACCTTATGTTCACGTGAACGACCAAAATTGGGTGCAAGGGCTTGTAGAACACGTGCATGTCCTTGCAGAAACATCACCATATCCGTATACTTTGGCATTTGGTTGGCTAACGGTTGCTCCTTCACAATCACATCGCGCACGATATGGTTTTCCCATTCCCGGAGTGTGTTTTGGTCCAAACGGAGGCTTAGTTGATAGATTAGGATCGTACTCCAGTTATCCGTTGGTTCCCCTAGCTTTTTGAGGATAGCGATGTTCCGATCGAACCGGTCTACCAGGTTCAACAGTCCTTCTGCCGATTCCTGCTTCATGGGAGGAGTATCGAATAACTCCGCGAGATGACATTTCACGAGAATCCGCTTGTTGTCGTATCGGTTGACCAACCGCTTCCAGGCTTCAGCATAATTCTCGTCGCTGATGGGAATTTCCGAAATAAGACCCGCTGCCTCGCCTCGTAGGATACTCTTCAGGTACTGAAATTTTTCCGAAGAAGTCAATTCGCCTGACGAGTGAACTGCAGCATTGTACAAATCGTGAAACGAACGCCAACCGAGAGGATTTCCTGAGAATTCTGGAAGCTTCAATTCGGGGTACTTGATGTGGTTTGCGAGGGGAACATTTCTCCGAGACGTTGATGGAATACTAAGTGGTTTTCGTTCCAGCAAACGAGCCAAATGTGCCTTTAGCTCGTAGTATTTATCTTCGAACCGGAACAACTGCGTCTCGTACTCGACTGCGGGTTTCGGCGACGGAAGAAGTTGAAGCTGAATTATAACCTCCACGTACTGACCATAGAAGCACTCCAGTTTTTCCAACCTAACCTGCACCTGATCCGCATGTAAATCGACATCGTACGACTCGAGAAAAGTTTCAATCGCAGCTACCGAAGAAATAAGATAATTTGCTCGGACATCATATTCCTTCCTCTTGGCCTCCATAGCGTCGTTAGGTGTAGCCATGTCAAATTCAACCCCACAAACCACAAACACGCAACGAAACACAAAAGGAACGAACCCACCTGGTTTTTGAGAACGATGAAAATACTTATGAATTGCCGCCGGCACGACTCTGGCTTCGATGAATCTACTATCGCTGGCTCGATCTAGGCAGTTTTCGCTACTGCTCTCTTCAGGTCATTAACCCTCTTCACAACGTTCTTCACACTTCGGCCTCGCACTTATTTGGTGGTAATCAAACACCAGGAATATAGTATCAACCACGCGGTGATAATTAATTACGTTTCTTAACCACGTCACAGAATTGTCATCAGCTATTCACTTTCCAGGTGGTTTTCACAATACCACAAGAGCTTTATCAATTGCTCACAATTGTACACAATCGCTCGAAGCGAACAAAATTCACTAGCGCCTTTTTGCGCTTTTACAGCCGTTTTCAGGTGGCCACGTTTTGGTGTCAAAGACCGCTTGGCTTCTCTTTTGCCCACTATTGTCGACGAACTATTGTTCCATACACTGGTCACAGGCTAACCGCAAAATGGCATATATTGCGTCACTTCGGCACTAGCACTTTGGTCCAGATCCGGTTCGAAGGACCATGTTCATTCGAGAAGTGAAGCACTACGCGGACACTCGCGGGAAATACGCGACTCCGCCGACACGGCAATACTGCGGGCAAATGGGAAGTCAAACGGACTGGGACTCCTTTCTACCGGGAATGATTTAACACAACACTTAGCTTGAAAAAACTATATTTAAGATTTATTTTTAACCGACAGCAACGCACGCACGTCCAGATCGGTGACCGGGTGGATATCAACTGTCTATTCTCATCTCGATTCGACTGTCTACTTCTATCTATCTAGCCCACAGAGAAGACAACAAGTGAGCAATATAAAGCCTATTGTGCCAGCTCCGGGTCATTTGCCTATAAGTCCTTTGTAGCAGATTGAGATGGTTTACGGGTACTAGGGTGGTGCATTATTTAGGAGTAGGATTTTTAGTTTAATAAAGAATCTAATTTATAAGAACTGCACACTGGCCTAAACTAAACTAACTAACAACGCCTTTTTTGGAAAAAAAAAAGAAAAGTGGGGTGGTTTTTTTTTAAAAAAAAAAAGAAAATCTTCTTTTTTAATTGAAAAAAAAAAAAGATATTTTTATAGAAAAATAAATTAAAAAAAATAATGTAAAAAAATTTTTGATAATTTTTTTTTTCAGCTATGAAAAAATTGAATAAATTTAACTTTTTCCCCTTAGCTGAAAAAAAAAAAAAATATTATCAAACAAAAGAAGAAAAAATCTCCCCTTCTTCAACCAAACGACGCCGGAGCAAACAAAAACAAAGTTATTGAAATCTTTCACGCCCCAAACAAAAATTTTTGAAATTTTAAAAACAAGCTAGAGTTAGGCGTTATCTAACTAAAAATTACAAGAAAAAACCCATTATTTTCTAACAAACCTAGCATTCCCTTTATGTGCATTAGATAACGCAGAAAATTCAATGTTTCTTTCTATCTGTGTAGGGTGTCCCAATAAAAATCAGTTATTTTGCTCTAACTTTTTTATTTCAAAAAGGGTGTAATTTTAAAAGCAAATTGTAAATAGCTCGGTAACGGTAAAAGATATCGGCAAGATTTACGAGTCAAAAGTTACATCTTTTAAAGTTCTAAAAACCATCTGGGGACAACTTTGTTGGAAAATTTGAAATAAAATAGTTAGAGCATTAAACTTGCTTTTTTGTAGGGACACTCTAAGCTATCTAAGAAAACTGTCCTGATGAAGGTCTCTACTTCCGATATTATTTATGAGTAATTTCCCTATTGGATTTTTTTGCTGTTTGATTATAGTAGCTTAACGGTTTTCAGTTAGAAGTGCTGTTTCGTAGTTAGTGTTTGGAAAGAAACACAGATACTCTAGTAAGAACTTGTTGATGAAATCACACGGTGCAAACGGTGCAAATCAGAGTTAATTAATAATAATTGTGAAATGTGACTTTTGCAGTGAATTCTCCAAAAACTTCACGGAAAAGGAAGCTAAAACCATTCTCCAACAGCTGCAAGAGAGCTCAGCAGAACTATCTGTGGGAAATAAAATCAAAATTTAACACCGAAGAATTGGAATTGCAAGGGCAGAGGGTCGTCGTAATTCTGGAAAGGTGTTTGAAAAAAATGCGAAAAATCCAGAATCAGATCTTGCAGACTCATTTACATCTGAAACCAGTCATAATACCACTGTATAAATGTTTCCCGAAAAAGCAATCGGCTTCATATGCCGAAATACATGGACGTACGAATTACTACCATGGAGCAGTATTAATCTATACCCGTCGTACCATAGGCGTAGCCAGGATTTCAAATAGGGGGGGGGGGCGAGTTTTTTTTTAGAGAGAGAGAGAGAGAGAGAGAGAGAGAGAGAGAATTACATCGTCTCCAACCAGTGGTTGCACATACTGAACTATTAAAATTAACGGACACTTAACGGACAATACAACGCCCGGTGGACCAGTAGAGTAGGGTCATTTTCATGTTCCGACAGATGGAGCGGGAATGGAGCCCTATTTATGTGACATTACGCCTGAATGCTGGTGGATTATCTTCTCTACTCTCACCCAAAGTATTTGACAATACCCGTCCGTTTTTTGCAACAAGATTAAACAATTCTAGGCTTGTTCTGGAATAAAAAAAAAAACGATTTTAAAAACTTTCGATTTTTCCCATGTTTTTAAATCAAACCACATTGAATGCCAAACATTTAACGGGTCATGTTGGATTTTTGTATAGAATAACCACCGAATTTGTTTGCAGTTTGTACTGAAAATGTACTTTTCATCCGCGACCCTCTCACCCAAAGCAACACAGAAGAAACACCGTTTTTTAATCACCATGCTCACACCGTTTGAATAGATTATATTTTTTTAATGGTTGTTCAAATAATAAGTGATTAGCTTTTAACAAACATACATTTTGAGTTTTTGTGGTTTATAGCTTATGGTTTGTGTCCCCTTTGCTCACCTTTAGTATAATTATTTTATCTGGTATTTTCTAAACAGGAACATCAAACATAACCTTCTAAAACGACGTAAGTAACAAATGAAAGCAAGCTGTGTTTTTTGTGCTGAATTGTTGCTACTTGCATTCTCAACACACGAGTAGTTAGTAAATAATTTAAGAAATTTTATTCATCAATGACGAAAAGAAATTCATATGCGTTCCAACAGCTATTCCTCAATATTTTAAAAATAATTTATATACACATCTGCATCTGCGTTTTGAAATTTGAACCGATTTATCTGATATGATCCAACTGAAACACATTCTGTCGAAACACGGTATATGTAGCAATCATGTGTATCTGAGTAGTATGAAACCAAAACAGTGTATCATTAAATTACATTAAAATTGTTGTTCAAATTCGAGAAATACAACCATTTTGCATATTTTTCTATTCGTGGTTATTTCAGCTGCATGAAAAAACATTCGTTTTGTTTTGTTTGCTTGTTTTTTTTTAATTACATGCTGGAAAATATTATACTTACTTTTGAAAAACTTTCGAATGTCCATTTATGGTACTTCTGGATAAAATGAATCAAATAACTGCTTTAGACTGCTTATTATTAAAAAAAAAACCGTATGTATTTTTTATGAAGGTTCTTCTGTTTATAAACACGCGCAGAACCATCGCTTATTCTTCCGGTCTTCCTCTAAACTCTCCACCGATTGCTTGTCGATCTGCCAAACTTGGAAGACATCTGCATGGAGTTATCTCAAATTATAATAATCCGTCCAATCTATCACAAAACGTTGCGATTGGTTGAGCGGACTGGAGATAATGAAATCCATTTGTATAAGGCCAAGTCTCTCCCGGTTGGTATTAAACCGATGAGCATGGATATCAATAGAAACATAAAGTTACCAAAAGGCACAAAATGCATCTACGGACTCTTATTTTTACGAAATCCCTCAATTTCAATTTTTAATGGATTAGCATAGATTGTTCATTAGACACTTCAACTTGATTGATACAGTTATTAGTTACAGCAGTGCAATAGATTGTAGAATACAGTAGTAAAAATTGTAAGTTACGAAAAAAGAGTTTGGTTCGAGCATCGGCTGTGAAAGGTTGTGTCGATGCTTTATTACGCACTATTTTCCTATCGAGCCTGGCGCGTTTCGTGTTGTTTCGGTTATCCATAATTCGGTGTAACGAGTGATCGAGTGAGCACAGTAAGAGAACAACAAAGCGTCTCTCAAGCGTTCATAAAATTATCCTTGTTTTCCTAACGGAAAACCACCATCACACCTTGTGAGTTGCTCCAATAACATCCTTATTATTGGTTTAACTCAGATCAAATCGGATTTCCAACATTATAAAAAATCACCTTGTTTTTCCGATGAAAAAACACCATTACACTTTGTGTGTGGCCCCAATAGCATCCTTACTGTTGTAATCGGTTCGAATCAGAAATCGGTACTAGTATTTAAATATTTTACTAAACGAAGCGTGAATTCAGCTTATTGTTTACCAAAACGAACCCTGCTGCCACCCAATCTTGTCATCCAAAATCCCAGTGATTTCTCGTGGAAGTGCGGCGGTGGTCTCGGCTTCCAATAAAACGTCCAAATAAACGTTAACGCATTCCTACCCTTTCCTTATTTGACCTGCATTCGGGCGAGGCTAGCGCCGGTATTGCCTTAGTTTGGGATCACCAGTTTTACACATTGAGCATGTTTGCATCATCTGTTGATCTTCTGAGTAATAACAGCTGAACTGGCAGTAACGGAATAACAAATTCGGGCGGTCAATTATGCTCATTATCCTGCTCATGCTCATAAAAACGGATAAATTATTTGAATAGGATAAGACAACTGAAACTTCTCGCCCTGACTAGCTTGCTGTTCTGCTTCTCACACGCTGAATCAAACTGTAAGATATGATCAACATATATTCTCAATAATACGAAACTACAGTACCCTAAAACGGGGAAAGCGGGGTAACGGGGCGGCATGGGTCAGCCATGAATAGTTCAAATAAATATTTTTCGTTGATACTTTTTCTAACTATCAACTGTGTTTCTTAATCTAGTATTATTTGGCTTCTGAAAGCTATAGCATAGGTTTCAATATTCAGTTTTTTGATTAACCAAGAACTGAACATTTTATTGAGCATAGCTTTTTCAACTTTCAGCTAGCGGGGAAAAAAATCAATCAATGCTTATCTAATAGCTAACATTACAGATTAAGAGATATTTCCCTAGTAGCACATTTGTTTCAACCCAGTAAAGGTGACTGCTCTGTGACTCAATTAAGTCACAATAGAGCTGCTACCAAATTTGACTGTTGTGTGCTGTTTGGGGTTTTTAGATACTTTAGGCTACATAGGTTGGGTTCTAGGTTAAAGGAAAAATATTGTAATAAAATTGTTACTCGTAACTATTTAAAAACTATTATATAATTACAACTTTTTTCTCATGGATGTCAATTTTTTACGCTTTTTTGCTACAACTTGTTACAAAATCGAGGCAACTTCGCGTAATTTGGCTTTTTTATTTAGGCAAAGGAGCAATCTGACAAACATCCCAAGCAACACAAAATCGTCATATTTGGTTACAGTGACTTGATTGTGACTTAATTGAGTAGTATTGGAGTAACATCAACTGTATTGCAACAAGTTACCTTGCAACCTTCTAGAGATAACAAATAAATAATAATATATTGAAACAAATAATAATATTCTAAAAATAAAATCAAAACTTATTATATAACTATTTTATTTCAAATTTGCCTACAAAGTTGTCTCCAGATGGTTTTTAGAACTTTAAAAGATGTAACTTTTGACCTATACATATTGCCGATATATTTTACCGTTAGCGAGTTATTTACGCTTTTCTCATAAAATTACTCCCTTTTCAAATGTGGTTTACTCAATTTAAATAAAATAACTATTTCCAGTTTTCAAATATAATATGCAATAATATAAAACCTTCCAAATGCAGTTGAGAAATATTTTTTCCGTCTGCCCCAATCAGAGAGATCAACATTATAAAATGTCCTATTTTTTTACAAAAACCATAATAACTTTTCTTTGGCATACGATAGCGAAGATTTCAATACATCAAAAATTGCATCTTTTATTGTTTTAGAATCAAAAGGCACATAGCTTTGCCGAAAAGTTTGAAATAAAAAAGTTAGAGCAAAATAACTGATTTTTATAGGGACACCCTAAGCTGCGTAGGAAAAATTGCTCTGATTCGGTCATTTCAAAAGCTACAGACAAATTTGTTCAACCAAAGTTGCTAAAAAATTTTTCATCAACAACTTTTATGAAAAATATATGCTTTTATTTCTGCAAATAAAAAAGTTAGATTTCCAATTTCTCTGAAAACAAGGACCACCCTAGTTTTCATTCATACCAAAAAAAGGGCCTTGTTATTAGAAACAACTTTGTAGAAGACAACTTTGCTCTAAAACTTCAAACACTGAAAACGTATCTTTCCAGCTAAATTCGCATCCTGGACCACTGTGCAATGCAACTCCAGTAATTATTCAATTTAGAATTACTTATTTTTGTATTGACCATTACAGTGCACACTAGTCAATAATGCGAATTTAGCTGGAAAGATACGTTTTCAGCCTAAGTTTGAAGTGTTAGAGCAAAGTTGTCTTTGTCTTTGAGTTGTATGGTACGGGACGGGTTTTAAGCAGTTTAGTCAGCATCTGAGACATTTGATGAAGCTGCATGTAACCTATAATTAGAACTGCCAATATTCGGACATTAATCCCTCTGCTTACGTCTGGTCTATCGGAACATACCTTCAACAACGAGCATTAGGCTCAGAAAATTTCATAGCCATAGAATAAAGTTCCCAATTGCAGGGACTTTTTAAAAGCATGAGGATTGCTTTCCGATTAAAAAAATGTTTTCTTTAGCTCCTCAATCTGTACATAAACTAACAATATTGTATGAGTGCGATTCTGTGCATGTGTGCGAAGGCGAAATTAAATAGGCCATTTCACGATTTGCTGCAAACGTCAATTTTCTCAACCCGCTCCTTCGTTTTACCCATCCGCTCTCGAAAACAATCAACCAAAACATGTCGATTGCTACGATCACAAGCTCGTCTACTAGCATGCTATGAAACAGACCTACACGAACAAACTTTTAGTTTGTCATTGATCTTGAGATTGGCAATTTGAATTTCTTATTTCATTTACTTTCACGCAAATGTTAGCCAAAGCGACTGTGACGACAAACGGGATGCTTCGTTTAAAAACAAACAAATGCAAGAGACAGCAGGCTTCACGTTACATTACCGGTGCGCTATATTCATGGTTAACAAAGAAGAGAGGAAACATGGGCTCTCTCAAAAGCAACAGTGATGCCATAGCTGCCGCTCAACAGCGAAGCATTATTTATCGTTGGGTACTATTGGACAGCTTCAAAACATATTTTTTTATTGCAAATGATAGTGCCAGATGATGGACAATATAATCATAAGCATAGATCAACCTCCAATGACTGGAGGAAACATGAAATAAATAGCGATTTCAGATTATCTAAATATGTAATAAATTTAACTCAATGTTCAACATCACATTCTGGCAACAAGCCTAGTTGTGAGAGAGAGCTGATGAAGACATGCTCTCCGGTACACGCGATGCAAATGCAAAATACACAAAGGCAACATTTGAGCGAACTTCTTCAGCAGGTCAGAAACTGATGGTTTCTAGATGATGTATTTTAAATCTTCAAAATGACAGTAATAAATTGGTAATCAATCATGATTCATACATCGAATCATTGGCCCAATAGATAAAGCTTATGATCGTATCATAAAAAATGAAATAATTTGGAAAATGTAGGAGTTATAGACTTATTTCCTAACAACTGATTAAAATAGTGACTCCTGATTAAGCCGTTCCCTACCCTATTTGATATTATTACTGTCCGAAAGCAAATTCGCGCTCGCAGCGTTCCGGTCTGGTGTTTCCCGTTGACGGGTTCATCGGTTTCTGTGGAAAGGCAACTATGCCGATCGGGTTGGCGGAGAGGCACAAGTTTATCTGGCAGCCGTGTTGGAGTACCTGGTGGTGGAAGTTTTTGACCCCAGCCTCTAACAACAAACGAATCCTAGTCGTTCCGCGCTACTTGCAGCTGGCCATCCGGAACGACGAAGAGCTCAGTAAGTGCGTGTGAAGATCTCCCTGGATGGTGTCCCGGCTAACATTCACGCGGTGTTCTCACCGAAGAAACCCCAGATGAAGCTGGAAGAGCAGTAAGGAGAGCAGTAACTAGAAGTAGACCCAACCCAAATCAACCGTTCTTTTCAGGACGACCAATATAGTTGAGAAAAGAGTGCTACTTTTGAAAAAAAATATTGGTGAAATGACTTCAACCTATTGTCAGGGGGGAAAACGAAGTCTTGTAGAGTTTTGATATTTTTGACAATAAAAATGAACATGATTGCACAAATCTAGATTGCTTAAATGTTCAAAGTGTTTAGATTTTGGATTGCACTCCCATACACTAAACGTCTTAGGTGGACCCCATAGTGGAAGCGATTGCGACGCGCCGTGACGCGATGCGACGCGATCCTAATCGAATCGATAATCGACGCGATTTGATACCCATAGTGAACGCGATTAGAAGCACTTTTCACGGAGGAAAATGAACCGAAAATCATCTCAATATCATTTCCATTCGCTTTGATAGATCCATCTTCCGCGATAATGCACACGAATTTTGAAAATTTTGGACAATAAGTCGAAGCGGTTTGGTTTCGATAAAAAAAAATCTAAAAAAGAAGAAGAAGATATATGATCGCGCGACAACGAGCGACAAACCAGTGCACGTCCTGTTCGATCGCAGGAAATCGCTAATCGCGTCGAGTCGCGTCGCGTCCACTATGGTGTGTTAGCTATGTTTTCGCTTTGTTTAAATGTACAGAGGTTGCTCGCGCGACATCGCGCGATCTGTCAAACTTCGCATCGCGTAGTGATCGCTTCCACCCTGGGGGCGCCCTTAGTCATTAGGGACACTTTTACCCCCAATAGAAGGGCTTCATTCACCACCAATTGCATACGGTTTCTACTAGGTCTATGTACAGTGACCGGCGAAAAAAAAATCCATCGAGCCGTATACTAATCAGGCATAGATATCTTTACAACTTCGTATCAATAGCAACTTTCTTACCCGTACTGTACATATTTCGGTATCATTCATGAGGCTTAGCGTAAAAGTTTGAATATACATATTCATTTCAGCCAACTGCATGTGAAAAACGAAATAAGCTTGAGTTTACGGTATGTCAATAAAAAAGATCCACTAGGAAAAAAAAAATACTTTCCGTTTACATCCACTTGGCTTACCCCTTGTTGATCAAGCTTTTGACATTCCTTTATTTACATCCATCACAGATAATTGCTACAGTCGTGAGAAATAAGTGAGTTTAGCCCAAGTGACGAGTTTTTTAAGAATCGATCATGGGAGGAAAGAAAATAACAGTCCAAGTTCGAAATCTTATCGTGCGCGATTGCTCAAAAAACGAATCTCAGCGCAAAGTTGCCGAAAAGTATGGTGTACCACGGCTTACAGTGCAGAAAATAGTTTTAAAACACCAAAAGCTTGGAAGTGTCGCAGATCGAACAGGACGTGGACGCAATCGCAAGTCTGATCAACGCGAAGACACTAGAATCATCCGAGAAATTAAAAAGGATCCGTTTGTTACCATCCGTGCGCTCAGAAAAAAGCTAAGCCTTTCGATATCCGATCGTACAGTTCGGCGACGCATTGCTGAGCACGGTTTGAAAAGTCATTTTGCTCGGAAACGGCCGTTCATAAGTAGGGCGAATAAGGAGAAGCGATTGCGGTTTGCAAGAAACCATATAAATAAGCCACTGGAGTTCTGGAAACGGGTTGTTTGGTCAGACGAATCAAAGTTTGAGCTGTTCAACAGAAAACGACGACTGCGAGTTTGGCGGAAAAGCGATGAAGGGCTGAAGGATAAACATCTACAAGGGACCATGAAGCACGGCGGTGGAAATATCATGGTCTGGGGCTGTTTCTCATGGTTTGGAGTGGGGAATCTGGTTCTAATCAGTGGTATTATGACGGCAGATGGGTATATAGATATTCTGAACGAGAATATGGAAGAATCTTTGCTGAAAATGGGTCTGGAAGATAATTACACTTTTCAGCAAGACAACGACCCAAAGCATACGGCCAAGAAAACACAAGCTTTTTTCCGTGCCTGTCGGATTAAACCCTTGGAATGGCCTACCTAGAGCCAGGATTTAAACCCAATTGAAAATCTCTGGGCAATTCTCTACAATAGAGTCGAAAAACCCAAGTAACAAACAAGCAAACATATTTTGCGGCACTGGAGCAGGCCTGGAATGTGTTGGATCCACAACACCTCAGAAACCTAGTCGAAAGCATCCCGACTCCTATTACAGTCCATCATTGAAGCGAAGGGAGGTCATATTGACTATTGAAGAGTTGATTCCAACTCTTTCGATTATTATTTTTTATTCATACATGAAGTGGATCTTTTTTTATGTCATACGTATTTTACTAAACTCCAATAGTTTTGTTTTTTATTTTATGCAAGGAATAAAAGTGATCGTTATTTTTGTACTGAAATGGTTCGTCTACGTTTATTTTTCAGAAACATGTATTGGAATACCCTACTTTTTCAATAATACGTGTTTTTTTTCTCAACAATAATACATTGATCAAAGGTGGATCTTTATTTTTGCCGGTCACTGTATGTACATATGTGCAAATGTCGACAGCATTACGGCTTCGGCACATATACACACATATACACCCAAACCGGTTAGTCTACGACTCTATAGCTCGAGTTGGGAAACAGCCGTTCAGATGCACGTGATTGGTTGATTCTTGTTTTGACGGCGCTTCACGTTTATTACTTTTTTTATTATAGTAAAATGTAAATAGTTTCCAACAGTGAAATCAACGGTAATAAATGTCCCGATCGATTGAGGATAATTGTTTGGAAATTTTAAACATATTTCGAAACGCTCCAACTTTTCGCACTCGCAACGTGTACTCCAGTATTGAAAACACAGACGTAGTCTTACACCAAAGAGAAAGATTTAATTCCAAAGTGAAGGTTTCATTTCGAAAGTGGAAAATTGTGAAGATTTCATAGATTCCAAATTGTTTATAGAATCAGCACATTTTTTTCCAAATTTGTCTAAAATAATGAGTTTTGTGAATTTTTCACATCCGTTAATTGCTTCTCAGTGTAAAATTGTGCTCCTGGAAGCATTATGTAGTCCAGCTATGTTTTGTCATCCAGTATAATGCGCATGCGATTTAAATTTTTGAATGTATCGTTTATTAGTTTTTATATGCAAAAGTATGTTTGCCGTATAGATCTGTGTGCAGTAGATAATGCTGGTAAATACATGTTTCTTTCAAACTGTTCAGCTTAGGGAAACTGCCCACATATTAATCTCATTGATCCCATATTCATTCTACGATGAATCAAACAATTGGGCAGTTGAAGGATCGGTTTGGTTTTCTTATAATGTTTGCTTACGTTAAATAACTACAACAAACATTACTAACTAATCCTTCAACTGCCCAATTGTTTGATTCATCGTAGGATGAATATAGGAACAATGAGATTAATATGGGGGCAGTTCCCCTATATATGTTTCATTACTTTTAAAATGTTCATGTTGCTTAGAGGCGAACAAGTCCCAGGCTGGATGTCTCTTAAATGAGGAAACCTAACCTAACTTTACCATGCTCATGTTGATTGGATGAACTGGTAAA
Source organism: Aedes koreicus (assembly GCA_024533555.2). Lineage (NCBI taxonomy): Eukaryota > Metazoa > Arthropoda > Insecta > Diptera > Culicidae > Aedes > Aedes koreicus. Next base: position 17,204 of record JAHHFK020002233.1, on the reverse strand, counting down.
AGTACATAATAATAAAGCTTGCTACAAAATGTAAATAACCAACACTGCTAGGTGATTCATTCTCACCACTTATACGCTTCATACGCAGGCAACCACAAATCGTTTCTTGCTCAGACTGAGCTGTTCTTTTAATTTTAGTCACCTTATGACTGGTTTGCCGGTTTTTATCGAGATCACTCTAAAAGAATATGGTAGCTACAGCTAGCAACCTTAACCGGTCGGAGTTTGATTGTACTGGGCATAGTTTATGAACGATCACAAAAAAAATGGTACCTTGTGAGGGAACAAAAAATATCAAGTATGTATGTATACTCTAGAATCATAAACGACACGAAAAGACTGTTGTCTTTCATACAGAATTCTTCTGCGTATACCTTTGTATGAAATTACGGAGAGTAGAACTGGCTTCTGACTTTGACGTTGAAAATTCACCTGTTTAGTAACATACGTCCAATAGAAATGGAAAGATAAATAGGAGCGATGTTGTTGCAAGAACAAAATGTATGGCGTTGATGCATTAAAATATATCTTTCGCTTAACATATCAATGATATAAACATAAATCCCGCTTTTCTAGATATCGAATCGTTACTCAATCTAATCCAATCATAATCCACCCACTTGTATTTCTACTGCCATACGTTCGTGGCATAGCGCAGGAAAGAGCCCCGGTTACGACATAGTAATGGGAAAATTGTAGGTTAAAGATAATGAAAGGCCTCAATCTAAATTTCACGCGAGAGTCAAACGGTGGAAAAATAGCCGTACGGATTGGCGCCGGTTATGAGTGAGTGTGTGGTCGCAACTAGCAATCCGGTATAAATTTCCGGTGATATATCAGCTGCGGTGTGGCAATTGCTGCGTACCGTCGAGGAATGAGAAGTAACTGCTAGCTCAAAAATTTCTCCAACTTACCATCGTTAAGTGCCAACGCGAAATTCCCACACATACCAGAAAGCAATGTGCCGCGTCGTTTCTGGGATATATGGGTTGTATTTTTCCGGCTTTCCGTTGAACTAGGATAGTTGGAATAAAGAAAATATATAGGATACGAGAGTACATAAGCCCAGGATTTCAAGAAAAAGGCGAAGAAGTTAATGATAGATTAATGTTGCTTGACTTTTTGGCAGTAGTTACAAACATTGGAATAACTTGTAATATCGTCTTTGGATGACCGGAAAATTCATGGTATGGGCGTAATTGCTTTTACATACAAACACGTCTTTGCCCATTTCTAAAACTATAGAAACGAAACATCGTAATTCATTCTATCTCGCAAATTCGTAGAGGAAGCATCATTCAACCTTGTTATTAGTTTACTGATCTATTACTCCGTGATTCAATCTCTGCTGAAGTCTGTGATATTTTTTCGAGGCAATAGCTGACCGAATTTACAGTTGGGTATTCCCTGGGGCCATCAACATGTGGGGGCCCCTTTTATTTTTGGTCCTAAGTACAGCTACGTTCATTAGACAGATGCAAATTTTTTAATGTTGTTTGTTTAAACGATTTTGAACAGCATCATTCAGTTTAAGCATATTTGTTAAGAAACTGACACTGCACACGTCATATGAAGTTTACATGGAAATCCCTACGGAGGAAGTAAACTTTTCGTATACTGTCTTCTCATTGGGTAGCAACAAAATAAAAAAACATGAGTCGACCTGATCGAAGCAATCAGTTCCATGTCAAGGACAGTTTTTTTACGTTCATTCCTATTCAATTCTTCATTCAAACAAGACGTTAAATAAACTTCAAGCTAAAGGGTGGAACGGTAAAAAATTGGTCTAACATGATTAAGTGCACTATGATTAGTTTATTATATAAATGATCAATCTTTATTTCTTTTTGAAGTTCATCATCAGGCTTCCGATTTTTAAAATGCGAACTTTCGGGCTTTGCGTTTCACATCTTCCATCATGTTTTGTACCGCTGTTATATCCGCCTTATTTGATGCTGAACGCCAATTTTCCTTGAACTGTTTTTCATTTCCAACTGTTTTTTATAGTTTTCTTGAGGTTTCTCTTCACGATTGCCCAAAAATTTTCAATTGAGCGCAATTCCGGCGAGTTTGGAGGGTTTTTCTCCTTGGGTACGATTTGCACACTATTGGCGGTGTGAGCCATTTTTCTATAGTGGCAAGAAGCAAGGTCTGGCCAAAACAGCACGGAACAACTATGTTTCTTCAAAAAGGCAATAAGTTTTTTTGCAAGCATTCCTTTACATAAATATCTTGGTTGACAGTACCAATTGCCACAAACCTATCGTTTTTTAGCCCGCAGGTGCAAATCGGCTGCCAAACCTTTTTTTTTCGGACACTTATTTTTCTGCTTTAACTTATCTTGAACCTTTCCTTTTCCGATAGCCGTATCCCGTAACCATTCCTTTTTCCGGTAGCAATCCCGGTTGGGATTGCGTTTGAAAATGCTGGCCATTCTTCCTATCACTGCGGCTATCTGGTTTCGGTTTCCTCCGTATCCCCGCTTCTTGGCAGTCATCAGACGTTCTCCGAGCACTTTTATAACATTCGTCACGGTTGATTTGGCAATATTAAGTGATTTTGCCAAGTCGGCGTGGAAATAATTTGGATTTAAACAGCTTATGGTAGTGCAAAATTTTGATACGCTCCCTTCGACAACCCACACCCAGATCCCGACTGGAAAAAGACAAAAGAAATCCGGCGCCACCCGGGCAGACCCCGAACCCCTCCCCATTCCAGAGCCCCAACACCCCCCCCCGCCCGCCGGAAAGAAAAAAAACCCTCGTATTAGGCGGCCCTACCAACCCCTCCCCCTCCCGCGTATTTCTGGCCTACCCGAATAATGGTGACATGGGGCCCTACGACGATCATTGAACTTTTTGACAAATTTATCTTCTTGCTTCGACGCCATTTTGACAACTGAATAGAAAATGGAAAAAAACACAATAGAGTCAACATTCCATACCCATACACCTACAAAATGAGGGGTGTTCAAGTTTTTTAAACACACGATTAAAAAAAACTACATCATGTTTGAGTCGACCAAGTTTTGACCGTCCCATCCTTTATTTTCACCAGCCTGGTTATCATTGAAGATTTATTGAAGAAGAAAATTTGAATCAAGATGAGAGAACGGATGGTTTATGTTCCGAAGTTGAACGACTTGAAATTCGATATTTCGAGCTTCAAGAGGTCAAGGTCTTCAACAAAGAAAACCCAGATGAAGATTGGGACAAGAAAAACGAAAGCTATGGCGGCAATCGGCGGAATCCAATCAGCTTGTCCACATTAGGAAAGCGAAAACCGCTGCCGAAGCCTGGAAGAATTAGAAAAATGTCCATGTTAAGTGGACTCTCAGTACCAAGGTCTCCGTCATGCGTATATTCTGTGCGTTACGACTGGAGAATAATGGTGACATGGAGGCCCATATCGGACGATCATTGGAACTTTTTGACAAATTGATCGAACTCCAACCAGAAAAGGTGCTGGATGAATCCGAGCTTGTATCAATCATGTTTAGCAACCTTTCCGAGAATAACGACACATTGGTGACGGCATTGGTGGCAAGATACGAAGCGGATTTAACTCTTGACTTGAAGAAGGGGAAACTCATTGACGAGTGACAAAAGCGAAGAAACCGCGGAAGTGCAGATAATGATCCTGAAGCGGCTCTTCAAACTGGTCCCAAGCTCTCGAAATCAAAATCGAGAGATCTTGGAAGCAAAATAAAGAAGAACCCGAAGGTAACAAAAGAGAAAGCAAACAAAGTGCAACAAGGCACCGATGGTGAAAATTAGAGATTTTTCGTTGGAAATTCCCAAGATGAATTTTGGATCCTTGACTTGGCACTGCAAGCCACATTGCAAACCACCAAAGTTGTTTTTCGAAGATCTGGATGAAAGCATACGTGAGGGATGTTTGGGCGGCTAACGGAACAAAGGTGAAATCTCGAATTTCGAATGGCAAGGCTCGAATTGTTAGACAGTGTTGGTAATAAGCGAACTATAATGATGGATTCAGTCTTGTTTGTTCCTGGAAAAGCAGTCGAACCTCCTATCTATTCAACGTTTGGTGCAGAAAGGTTAAACGATGGATTGCAATCACAATGATGCGGGAATTTGTAAAAATGGCGTGAAATGAGCTGTAGTTTAGGTTTCTTCGAACAACCTTATTGTTATGGCTACTATGAAGCAATCGGTGTCTTTATTGACGCTCCAAATGAACTGTGCATTCACGAATGGCAACGCCGTTTCGGCCATCGCGATTGTGAAGCTTCGTAAAGAAGTTGGATGATATGGCAATGGAGTGAAAACAAGAAATGCGATTGCAGCAGTGAGTGTGAAGTCTACACCAACGCACCGAAGTACATTTCCAAAGGCATCCGATAGCAAGTCGTCAGAGATATTAGATATGGTGCACAGTGACGTTTGTGGGTCTATGCAAACTGCTACCCCATGAGGAAGAAGATATTTCTTGACGCTGAAAGATTACTTCTGTAAGTACACAACGGTTTACGTTTTACGTAAGAGCTCGGAAGTACTGCCAAGGCTGATGGAATTTGTTGAAATGACGAAGACGCAGTTTGGCAGAAACCGAAAACCATTCGCTCGGATCGAGGAGGAGAATGTATACTCCAGTATTGGCAAAAATGTGACCGAATATGTCAAGAAGAATGCCATCATGTATCACTACACCACTCCATACACACCTAACAAAATAGAACAGCTGAACGCAAGAACAGAAGCTTAGTCGAAATGACTAGGTGCATGATAATCGATGCTGATCTGCAGTTACTGTATTTGGGGAGAAGCAGTGGTTACGGCAAACTATTCACGAAATTAACTGCCGTCCAGATCATTCGAAGGTAGGCGATACGAACGCTGGTTTGGTAGGAAGCCAAGTCCCAAGCATGAACGTCTGTTTGGAATAGATGCATACTGCCATATCCCTGATGAAAAGTGAGGAATGTCAGAAGAAAAAGCAGAAAAAGTTGACATTCGTTGAATATAATACCTGCAATTCTCAAGTCCTGTACTCTGTATTGACGCTTCGCCGAACGAAGATACCTTTGGTAATTAGCCGTATCGTTACCTACAATGTGGTGAAGAAGTTGACTCCGGCGACGAACAGTAGTTCTCTGAAGACGCAAATGCCAGCACATCTAGTGACATTTGTTGGATTTGACATGGAGAATGAAGTCGAGCAGTTACGAAGGTCAAACAGGTCTATAAAAGGTAAGGGCCCTAACAAGTCTGCGTGCAGTGCCAAAAATGAAGTTGAACATGAGACATGAAACGTTTAAGAAGTGTTGACATGTCCAGAAAGTAAACGTTGGAGAGAATCGATGACAGCAAAATTACAGTCCATTGAGTCACCCGAAACTTGAAAATTGGTTAACCTACCTCCAGGAAAGCCTGCAATTGGCTGCAAGTGGGTCGACAAGCAAAAGCGAGATTCCAATGGAAATGTACTGCGGTTCAAGGCGAGGTTGGTTACTCAAGGTTTTAACCAACGCTACGGTACAGACTATTGTAATGTTTGCTCACGTCATGCGACAAACAACCTTTCAGACACTGATAAAGGTTGTACGGAATCAAATTGCACCACTTTTAAATGGCTGTAAGTTTTTTCACGTTGGATATTTTCTATTGAAATTTTGGGTGAAATTAGTTGTATGTGTATTTGTTTACGCTGTGTAAGTTTCACTAGCAGATGTGCATTCGTTGCGAAGATGAAGTCGGAAGAACAGCAGCGGCGCAAAGAAATTTTGGGTACGTACCTCGAAAATCCGGATCTTTCTCCTCGTGCCATAGGCAGGAAGCTGGGAATGGTACATTCTACGGTGTCTCTTGGTTTAAATCGGTACCACGAACGTTTGACCATCGATCGTAAAGAAAAAAATGGCAAAAATGGATCTCCGTATAGTGTTAAGGATCACAATCGGGTAGTTTAAGCTTTCAAGAGGAATCTCAACAGTTCAGGTCGAGATGTGGCAAAAAAAACCATCTAACCAAAACTTTCGTGCAAGATGCGAAAAAACGTGACAAAGTCCAAAAGGCGTCTAATCGCGATGAACGGCAGAATACGGTGCACGGAAGCTCTACACCCAGATGTTGACGAAACCACATTGCCTCGTTATGGATGATAAGACGTATGTAAAAGCAGACTTCCGGCAGCTTCCGGGGCTCCAGTTTTTCACTGCTCATCATAAATTCGATGTCCCTGAGGACTTTAGAAAGCAGAAGATGTCAAAGTTTGCCAAAAAATATATGATTTGGCAAGCAATTTGCTCGTGTTGAAAGCGGAGCACCCCATTCGTGACAACTGGAACGGTCAATGGGCAGGTGTACCTAAAGGAATGCCTCCAAAAGCGTCCACTTCCTCTTCTGAGATCATGTGACCTGGTCCTACGATTTTCTGGCCGGATTTAGCCTCGTGCCATTACTTGAAAGAGGTTTTGGAGAGTCAATTTCGTGCCGAAGCATATCAACTAATTGAAAAGTACTGGGCCATTATGAAGCACTTTGTAAGCATCCTAAGGAAGTGAAATCGGAGGAAGATATGAAGAAAAATGGATTGCCACGCAAAAAAAAGTTGGTCCAAATGTTGTACAGGACCTTATGAGTAGTGTAAAAAAGAAGGTTCGTGCCTTTGGATATGGAATTGAAATTGAATAAAACAAACATGGGAAAATATTCATAACACCTTTTTGTTTTACTCCCTGAAAGTTTGAAGATGATTGGTTGAACGGTCGAATTTTGCCGAATATTTGTATGTGTCGCAATTTGATTCCGTACACCCTTTAAGTGTGGCAGCCAAGTGAAGAATGGTGATTAAGAAGTACGACGTCAAGACGGCATTTCAGTCTGCTCAATAAACAGTCTGCCCATTCCTGGAATCAATGACTTCACGAGGTGCTGGTGTTTATAGCTAATCAACAAGGAGAGACTGATCCTTGCTAGCATCCTCCACTTGCCGGATGCTCGTCAATGGTAAGTGGAGTTACATGCTTAACTATGTGGATGACTTGATAGCAACTAGTGAAGACCAGTTGATTTTGGATACCCTGAAACGAAGAAAGTTCAAAATCTAGTCTAGGAGACGTTCGGTGCAACTTGGGAATCACCGTAGAGCGTGATGAAAGCGGTAACTACTGCATCAGTCAGCGTAAATATATAGCAGAAGTGATTCAGTCTGCAGGCCTTCACGATGCGAAACCATCAAAAATTACACTGGACCCTAGTTACAAAAAACACGGTATTGATGAACAAATTCTTCCGACCAACTAACTATATCAAAAGGTAATAGGACATCTTGTATATTTAGCGTTTAATGTAAGACCAGACATTTTGGCATCAATATTTTTATTAAGCTGGAGAACAGCTAGTCCATCGCAACAGAAACAATGGTAGCTGATTTGTTCACCAAATCCCTTCCGAGGATCCGGCTAGAGCTACTACGAAAGATGTGTGGATTGACGCGACTTCAAGACGACTCATGCTGAGAAGGAGTATTGGGTAGCAACCAAATAAACAACATGTGTCAACCTGATCGAAGCAATCAGTTCCATGTCATAGACGCGGGACTTGTCCAAAAAACTTGATGTTTCGCAAATTTTCTTCCAGAAGGCCATTCGGATTGAAAACGTACAAGGTGCAGAACTTCCCAAATTCGAACGAACGCCAGCAGAGTGTCGCCATAACGTGTGCTTGAAAACTCCACACGAAGCTGCTAATGAAATACCGGTGCTGCGTCTGCTGATGATCAGACTAAGTCCAAGCGGATTTCAAGCAGTTGTCGGGACAAGAATATTTTACGGGTAAAGACAAGTTTGCTATGGATTTCCGATTATTTGGCTGGCCATATGCACTTGTAGTAAACTGAGTGAACCATTCGTGCACTAGCAGCACACTTGTTGCCATTCGGTTGAGATAAAATAACTGCGACTTGTTTTAGTCATGACCAAGTTACAGCAACTAATTATGACCGTAATGTGCTACGTGGGTGACCAAAAGAACCACAAACAGTGAGATTTACAAAACGGCTTTTGCCGTTTTTGATACAGCACGATTAAAAACAATTGTCCAAACCCGTACAGGAGTTGCATGCGGTTAATTCTGTGGATTATACATATACCAAAAGATATAAACTCTCCTGTAGATAAATAACTGTAAATAACTGTAGCCGAATAAGAAATCAATATAAAGTGTCGCAATAAATCATCGATTCCCTTTATTTTCTTACTATCGCCTACACCCCGGGACGAAGAAATCCGCCATCGTGTACAAATCTACAAAATCATCGCCATGTTGGATGCAGGAAAAGATCATCCTGCGCGACCAAAAAGTCCAGCAGAAGTTGAAGTGCAACAACGATAGGAAGGTGGTGAAATTCTTTGGGTCGAGAGGTCCTTGCAACCGGACAAACCATCAAAAAGTACCTCCAGTCCACTGGACATCGCCTCAGGTACAGTCTCGAAGTAGCGGGCCATCTCCAAGAAGCAGCAGATGAAGATAATGGCCAAGGAGATTTTCCCGGCGGACGCCAACTGGTAGATGGCCCTGGAGGGCAATACAGTCATACCTCGATATAACGTAACTCAATTTTTATTTTCGTTACGTTATATCGAAGTTACGTTGTATCGAAGCAAAATTTTTTTTTACACAATTTTGTTTTATCTCTTTTTTTTCTATAAAAGAATTAACGTAAAATCACTGTTATTCACCCAGCAGGGTGTTCCAGCCCTTCTTACCTATGTTTTTCCAATTTTTTTGAATTTTTTAAATTCTCTTTTTATTTGTTTTGATCCTTTGATTTGAAAATAAATTCTTATATTTTTTTTATCTTAGAACATTTCTTTTAGCAGTGTTCTTTTAATTTTTTTTGGCCAGTTCGTTTATGTGTACGGCTCAATCGCGTTAGCTTTACGGAGCCATAGGCAATGTTTGTGGGTTACCCAAAAAAAACTATTTCTTAAACAAACTAGAGTTCTTCTTCTTTCTTGGGGGCGATTTTATGGCACCTTCTTCTTGTTCTTTTGCAATTCTAGCCATCTCTTTTTGTTTACTTATCCCTGTTGACATGAATGCAGCAAGCTGTAACAACGCGCGATCGCGGGTATCCATATCCTTCGGTTCAGCGTTACTGATATCGTTATCCACCGGTATCATGACAGATTCCTCCATTTTGTTCTCCAGCACCTCTAGCGTTTCCAATTCGCTATCACCTTCAGCTTCAGATCCTATGTTGGCTGTGTCTACGGTTACTGCAGATCCGTACGTTTTCTTCCATTTACCGTTCTGTTCATTTTCTTGCCGACGGACTTTCGGCTGACTCTGAACATTCCGCTTGGGACAAGAAGCCATCAGATGTCCCACTTCTTTGCAGATGAAGCATTTATCCTTGTTGCCTTCGTAATACATGTTACCCTTCCAATTGGCGAAGTGCAGCGATGACGGGATTTCCTGCTTCACGTCCATGTACGTGCCTCGCACACCAGTGTAGGCGCGAATGCCCAGCTCCGCCGGAAACTTCTCCCGCACGATGCGTTTCACGTGTCCATATTTTGACAACACCGTAACGACCTCCTGGTCGGGAACCTCCGGTGGGAGATCGTATATTCGCACATGGCATATGTGATCCTGGGCATGCGACATGTGTACTTTAACCTTCTTTCCATTCGCATAATGGAATACCAGCTCGTCAGAGTTGGCGGTCAGCGCGTGCAACATCGACCGCTCAGATTTGAACTTGACGAGAAGGGACTTTTCATCTGCTATCCTATATGCAGCTTCAATTTCATCAAGCTCCGCATCCAAGCCTTTGACGAAATTTGCCACTTCACCTAAGCTTGGTTTATCCACTCCATTGCCGAAGGTAAATCGCACAGTATTTTTCAACTCGCACATTGCTGCTATAACAAAAGCGACCGGGTTGATGATGAAAGAACAATGCAAACTGATAACAATGCCGTATAGAAGAAGGCTATCGCACGAAGAAACAAAACTCAACCGTACCAATCGAAAGCAGAAAGAGAACTGCTGTGTTTTTTTAATGATGTATAAATAAAAATGCACCAAAATTTGATTACAGCTTATTCCATACTACGCAGGGGGTAATTCACTCCGCCACCATGTGTTAACACCCTTAAAAACACAATCCGACACACATCAAACTCACTCCTCACCACATGGAAGATACATTTATTTCTGGCACCACTTACGCGAATTGATTATTTGTTTTTGCACTGTTTGTTTCCCTCTCGCTTGCACTGATGTGATTCAGATGATGTTAGAATGTGGGTGAAGTAAAAAAAATGGTCCATGGTTGTCAGTAAGGATAAATTTTCGATTGTAGTTATGACACCTTCCGACACCCTGAAACACAAACACAACGTGGCAGAGTGACTAATCTCCTGATATTACCATTCTTTAAACATAAAACTAGAACTCAATTTCACAACAATTCACAAACCAGTACAAAATAGAAAAACAATATTCCTACACTGAAGCCTTCTTACTGTTGTTTCTGAATTACGATGTCCATGACATTAGTACGTATCTGGCGCAGCGAGAACTGTGTAGTCAGTGGCCAATTGTTCTCTTCCGCGTATCTGATTACCAGATCGAACCCATTTAAGTCTGCTTCATCCAACACGTTTACATATTAGTCATCATCTCCAAAACTCGCAGATTGTGATGCTTCTTCCTGCGTTGACATTGACTGCATTGTGTCGTCACCGGCATAGGAATGTCTTCGCCAGCATCTTTGTGAAGAACACTTGCAATGATCTCATCATCGTCCAGCTTTTCGAATCCGGCATCCTCCTCGTCGATTTCTTCGGTCTGTACTATCTTCTCACCTTCTCATGCTTCTCGGCGTGTCTCTTATGATGGACAGCGGTGCATCATCCTCATCCTCGATTTCACGGGCAGTGTAAAGCATGTTTCAAGATTTGCGATTCGAGTCAGCTGGAACTACCTCCCTCGCTTGAGCAACCCAAAAAGATGACGTCCATTATGTTGTGCTTCTTCACGCACTCGTCAAACTCTCCTCCACGAATTTGAATTTCCTGCATCATCAGCTTCCTGAAGCGCGTCTTAATCATCTGAATGATATTCTGATCCATAGGTTGAAGAATGGCGGTGGTGTTTGCAGAGAGAAAGATAGTAAAAATTGACCCATCGACAGTTTTTAGCTCATCTGCATTGTAATGAGCTGTGCAATTGTCCAACACAAGGACGGCTCTTAGAAGAAGTCCTTTTCACTTGAGGTAGGCGGTCACTTTCAGGACGGATTCCCAAAAAAAAAAAAACACTCTTTAAAGAGCTCCTTTTCTATCCTCCAAGCGCTCTTGGATGCCCTGTAGTATACAGGCAACTCCTTAAGATTTTTGAGTGCTCGAGGTCTGTGAGATGTTCCAATCAACATTAACGGTAAATTGAGCGACCCATACATGGTACATCAAGGCATGAACGTGATCCGAACTTTTTTTGATTTGGTGTCTCTCTCAACATATGTTCATGTGGGATATTTTTTGAAAAAGAGCCCACTTTCGTCAGCGACTATTAGTACACGACACGAGTATTAGTACACGACACTGAAGAAGTCTGCACATTGTAGACGAAATACGCGTATCTGTCAAGATAAGCAATAAAGGTAGTTGGAATTTAATGGAAATTACTAATCATTCTTCTTATTTTCTAGTTACAGGTATTCCACTAAAAAGCTCACACTCTCCATAATTCATATGATTTAAGTTGCTTACACATGTCCTTTGAATATTTCATGGCATAGATGGTAGATGCAGACCGAACTTTGTACTTCTTCATTATTTCATTCAGCGAAACACCATTTCCAAGATTTTGAATAATTTTTATTTTATCCGCTAGTAGTAAACCAACACGGTTATGTTTTTTGTCTTGTTTACGCGACACACGATCCATTTTTCAAAAAACCTCCGATTTAGTCGACCTTCTTGAATTATGAGTTGTGCAATAATAAAAAAGTTTTAACAACTTCCTACTACATACACAAAAACAAACAATCCACAGAAAACAGATGTTCGACGTCATATACAAACCATGTTGAAGCATTGTACACAACATCGCAAGCAACTTTACACTAAACCTTCCCAGATAGCGGAGCTTAGTACAATTGAATCAGCCAAGTCCCTTTTCCTACTTCAATCGTACTTCCCGTCCTAGTACAATCGTACTTCAAATGCACTTCAGATGTTACAACCGATGGACTTGAAATGTCAAAATAGCTAGCCTTTAATTTATGATCCATCATAAGAACCTTTCCCGGCCCCAAAAACTCCTGCATACAAATTTTCACGCCGATTGGTTCAGTAGTTTCCGAGCCTGTTAGGGCCAGACAGACAGATAGACAGACATAAATTTATTTTTGTATTTATAGATAGATAGATAAATCACGTTTATAATTTAAACTGCCAGTAATAAGGGCAAAACAAAGTTACGTTATATCGAGGTAAAAGTTACGTTATATCGAGTTACGTTATATCGAGGTTACGTTATATCGAGGTTACGTTATATCGAGGTATGACTGTATTTTTTTTTTCTTCCAAACCCAAACCAAAGAAAAATAAATAGAAAGAAAGGACTAATTCCCCCCAAAAAGAAATAATCTCCCACAAAGAAAAGGATAAGGCATGACCCGCTTAGTGATAGAACAAACTCCTTCACTTATTACAGTGTTCCTAGTGAACGTTTCAGTAAGCTTTTGAAGTCTAATTGTTGACAAGAACAATGAAAAAACAGTGTATTTTTTCGGTTCATAAAGAGCTGAAGATAGTCACAATCGTGCACTGTCTCCTGAAAAATCCATCGTGGCCCACGTCCAAGTGTCTCATTTTCCTAGAAACACCGTATGGCGCGTGCTCAAAACGTACACGTATGAGTAAAATTTATGATGTCACCCGTAGTACAGTGCCTCAAATTCGCTATCGTGAAGGCTTACAGGCAACCAATCGATCACTCAAGCAGAATCCCGTAGCTTGAACCCGTGCTCAAAAGCTGTAACCAACCTGCTAACCAAATCCGGTGGATGCATACTTATGGATGATGAAACCCATGCAAAGGCCGACTTCGGACAACTTCCATGACTAAAATTTTACAAGGTGAATGCTCGAGGAGGTGTCCTTATCAGATTTAAATTTGTGTTTGAGGGTGAATTCACAAGCAACTATATGATCTAGCAGGAATTTGCAGCTGCGGCCAGAAGACAAAGGTTCACTGAGAAAATTGTGAACTCGGAGGTTTACACAACCGAATGTCTCCGGAAGTAAATTCTGCCCTTTATCCAGTCACATGATGGTGTGGTGACATTTTGACCGGATCTTACGAGTTGTCATTGCAGACGGGACGTACAACAATGGTACAATGATAACGGAGCTCAATTTGTTCCGTAATCCACTCAATTGGGGGAGGTAGCTCATCAAAACTTCCGGTCCGCCTCAAGGCATTTTGCTATGAGGTACCAGGTGGGGTCTCCACCGATTGCCTGTCTGCAAACGTCTGCATTGAGTTATCTCAAATTATAATAATCCGTCCACTATATCACAAAACATTGCGATTGTTTGAGCGGATTGGAGATAATGAAATCATTGGGTATAGGACCAAGTATCCCCCGGGTGGTGCTAAATTGATAAGCTTGGTCATCAAAGCTGCCATACACGGTGTTCAATAAGTTCGGATACACTTTCAAAATTTGTTAAAAAAATGAAAACATGTTTTTTTATTTTTGGATTTATGTTATTGAAAGCTATGTTTACAAGGAACGTTTACAACATTTCTCTTGGAATGACCCCCCTTTGTACTCCTTAACGAGCTTCAAACGTTTCTCGAACGCGTCGCAGGCGGCACGCACGGACTGCATGGGCATTTCGTCCCAGATTTTGAGAATTACCGTCTTGAAATGATCCAAAGTGCTGACCTTGTATTCGTTCAGCTTCGCCATCATATAGGACCAAACAAAAAAGTCGAGAGGATTCAAGTCCGGGGAGCTGGGAGGCCACAAAGTTTTGTCCAGAAAGTCGGTTAAATTGTCCCGACACCAGGCTTGAACCACATTTGCCGTATGGGCTGGTGCACCGTCCTGCTGGAACACGTAGTGCTCATCGCCGTAGAGGCTTCGGAGACTGGGGGCAACAACCTTTTCCAAAACCTCAGTTTTGTAGTACGCCGCGTTGATTTTGACGTTTTTTTCAATAAACACCAAGGGTAGCTTACCACGTTTGCATACTGCCCCCCAAACCATCACCGACGCGGCACTTTGGAACCGAGGGATGTTTATATTGGATTCAGGAATGCTGTCCCTCGATGGCGCCCACACCCGGTCATTTTGCACATTGTGCGGCTGCTGCAGCACGAACAGTTTCTCGTCCGAAAAAACAAACTCCTGACCAGCGTGCCGAGAGAGGATCCTCTTAGCTCGATCCAACCGCTTTTGCTGGTAGCCTCCGAAACGCCATGGACCTTACGTTTTGTAAGGCCTGAAACCAAGGTCCTTGGTGAGTATGGTGTGAGCGGTTCCAATGGAAACGTTGAGATCTGCAGCCGTTTTCCGGATTGAGCGGTTCTTTTTGCGCCGAATTCGCTCCCTCACGATCTTGATGACCCGTGGCGTCCTCGCTGAACGCGGCCGACCGGATCTCGCACGGTCATTGGTCGAGGACGTCTCCCGGTATCGCCTGATGGTCGTGTAGACAAAGTTCCGCTTGACCCCATGCGATTTCAGCAGCCGGAATATATCGCCGGGTCGCTCACCGTTCAAAAAACGCTTAATTACGAAGTCCCGATACTCTTTCATCGCGCGTAACAAACAAACAACAACTAACAGAATGTCAACACCGCGCACATTCGGTAGCGTATGAATGAAGCTAAAGCTGACACCAATACCAATGCAGAATATGTACATGGCGCATACCTACGCAATGATGAAAACTTGTATTCGAACTTATTGAACACCGTGTAAATAGAACCAAATGATGTTGTTCCATTACTATGTGGGCCATTCTTATCCATAAGCGAAACATTCCAACTTTTGGTAGTTTATACGCACGGTACACATTCATGGTGGTTTGTGGATCATGGGGATGATAGATGTAGAAGTAGATAGACGTTGAGTTGGAAATCTATTCCAGGTTGTTCAAGAGCTCCATGGAAATGTAATAGATTGATTAGTCTTCGATAAATGATGAGAGAATGAATGTTTTGATGAACTCGTCAACCCAGCAATCAAGTGTCCCATGCGGTGATCGGAGATGGGGATCGATTTCGGTTATGCGGTTTCGTTGATTGTCGAGAAAAATCACAACCCAAGATTTCCCGTCAAACGAAACGCATGAAAGGGATACATGCTTTTAAATTATTCATTTAAAATAAATCAACCGATTATTATCCTATGCGGCAATATCTTCTTGGAGGCAACCCCTTTTTTTTTTTTTTTTTTTTTTTTTTTTTTTTTTTTTTTTTTTTTTTTTTTTTTTTTTTTTTTTTTTTTTTTTTTTTTTTTTTTTTTTTTTAGCGTAGTGGTTAACATTCTACACTTCTCTCACGCCAAAGTCAAAATCGAGTTCGAATCTTTGTTGAACTATGATTGTAAATAGCCGTTAATTGAAATATACTCTCATAGCCAGCTTTTTGTGAAATTTAAACAACAATTTGGCGCACAACTTTGTTTGAAAAAAAAAACTTGCATCAAGATGTTCTAGTGACATATTTTATAAACGTTGATTACAAGTTACATAGTTATAATAATGTTCACTCATAAAAACATTCATGTAGCAGAATATAAAATGATAGCATTTGGGGGGGGTAGTGGGAACTAGCTAACTTTTAAATTTCGTCTAGTGAATGAAAAGAAATTCGTCATAGCTCTGTTGTAAACATACCAAATTTGGTAGCAAATGTTGTTTTGTTCACTTGTATTCAAAGTGTATTATTAAAGTTGTTCGAACAGCTCCATCTAATGGAGCGAGATTTATCATATGTTGAGCGTGGGATAGCAATGGCCACAGCCCATGCTGAACAGTGGGCGGAGTTTGTTATCGACATTGGCTTGTAACCGAGGTGTCTTATTGACTTACATATACATAAAACCGTCCGTCAGTCATCATCGACAGCGTTGAATGCCTTGATAACGGCTTAAACATGCTTCACAGCAGGGCAGGTGGAAGGACGCGATATGCGCCTCGTGCGCGCGCGTTGGCAGTCGATTGAGCTGCGTTATGAATAACGAAGAGATTTTCGCTTTTCTTTGCTTACCGACGAATGCGGTATCGATCGGGAGAGTGAAGAAACACGACTTCGACATTTGGCGATTATTTTTTGTTTCTTCGATGTAACACAATGCGCCACCACCGCAACGCACGCTGCACCTATGATAAGGTAGCACAAATGCCTGGAATGCATAATAGATATGTGCGTAGGAAAGGCATGGGAGCAATTTTCACTTCCCAGGTGAAATCGTTCGAGTGGCTGAGAGGGTGTTTGAAGTAGTTTGGACCTTTGTTTGAGTGATATATGTATAATAGGAAGCCGATGGGGTTACGGAAAAGCACATAAACTTGAAAATGTACCAGACAACGCACTACTTACCGAGTTCATTCCAGACATGTGTAAAGTGCATAATTCTGCGTGAGACGCCGGCGAACTGAACCAATGATTGATTGTTCGTATATTGTACATCATTCTTAGTGAATGTTCGCTCTTACCTATTCGATCGTAAAGCGATATTATTTCTGATTGAGTCATCTAATAGAAACTGAACCAAGGCAATTGGATAGCAAAACCATTTATTTGATGTAATCAAACCAGCTACAAAAAATAGGTTCACTTTATCTGAAGAACATGATCAGGTATAAAATATAACATTTAATGCTTTAAACTACATTATGATGCCCGTCGAATTTTGAATTATTGCTTCGATATGTTGCAGCATACCGTCTCCTCTAAGGTAAGGTTAGATTTCTTAAAATCGTTCGATTTCGTTGAGATTCTGATACTTTTTTAATCGATGCAGGTTGTCCCACCAGAGCTTCAAACGGTGGGTCAAAATCAGCTGGAACCACGGGGTTAGAGGAGCATCCAAGCCGGAAATATGCGTATCCAGTTGATCCCGCCGGATGTATCGAATTTCGCTGACTTCACTCTCGTTCGGCTTCAAGTCTACGTCCTTCTGAAGGAACAGAATATAGTCAA
>JAHHFK020002232.1:0-145958 GCA_024533555.2 Aedes koreicus | reverse complement strand
GTGATCACTTGCCCATACAAATTTCGGTTGCCACTGGGTTTGATCCGTTGGAATATATCAGCGTCGCGTATGATCTAACTCGTAACATCGATTGGACAAAGTTCAGAAAGCAGTAGATGAAGCCGTAACGTCGGTAGAAGAGCTTCCACCGCTGGAGGAATATAACTTCCTCACCTACCTGATCTTAGAAAGTGCGCTTCAAGCTCAAACTCGACCAGTTCCCGGAACGTCATTTCACAGGAAACCTCCTTCTCCATGGTGGGATCAGCAATGAACCGAGGGCTTACTGTAAAAAGTCCGACGCGTTTAAAGTTTTCCGTAGACATGGAACGCCTGAGCACTTCGAAAAGCACACGGCACTCGAACGCGAACTCAAGAGCCTCATCAAGGCCAAGAAACACGGATACTGGCGACAATTCGTGAACGGGCTATCGCGTGTAAACGTCGATGAACACTCTTTGGAATACGGCGCGAAGACTGCGTAACCGAACGACGAACAACGAGAGCGAGGAGTACTCGGACCTATGGATTCCTTTAAATTTGCGCGTAAAGTTTGTCCAGATTCTGTGCCGGCACGGTTGATTCCCCGCGAAACCACGATGTCGATAGATGAGATTAGCCAACCCTTTTCAATGGTAGAGCTCTCTCTCGCACTCCTTTCGTGTGGCAATACGGCTCCAGGGGCTGATCGGATTAAGTTCAACTTGCTTAAGAACCTCCCAGACGTCGCAAAAGAACATGTTGCACTTGTTTAATCAGTTTCTGGAACTCAACATTGTACCGGACGATTGGAGACGGGTGAGAGTTATAGCCATTCAAAAACCTGGTAAACCTGCGTCCCATCGCGATGTTATCCTGCATTCGAAAGTTGTTGGAGAAAGATTTGGCAGAAAATAATGGGATATTTCATGTCAATTTAAGCCAGATAACGCCTAAATCTAGCCTGTTGTATGAAAGATTGCAAACAATTTCGTTGTTTACGCTTCCTTTGGCTTGGAGTCAAACGAGGGGAAATCTTACGTGCCAGTTAAAATCAATTATTTTTTCTATTTACGATATATAGAATTCAAAATGCGGTCAGCAATAAATTAGGTGGACATTTTTTCTGTGTGGAACTTGAACCTCTATATTTCGGAAATGGTGACATTCCTATCAGGCTTCGTCTAAAAGTTAAGGGGAACCTCTATTAATTATGTCACGCAAAAAAGTGATCTTTTAGACCACCACACCTCCCCTTCCCCTGTCAAGTTTTTTGTATTGACCTTCAAAATGTGTTTTTTAATTGTCGGGTCTACCCCCCCCCCCCCCCCACCCCCTACATCCTCCTTACTGACTGGAGTACCTTTCAGATTAGAGTCGTACTAAGGCAAGGATTGAAGTACGTAAACCAAAAAAGCATCCTACCACAATGATAAACAGAATTTGACGGCAAAATTACGTGCTCGAAAACTGTATTGCGATTATTTAACGAAATATTCATGTGTCATTGTGGCCGATGGAACTTATGTGTTAGGCTGTGTACCAATCCGCGAATTAATTTTAATTTTCACGTAAACTTTACAGATGGAAAATGTGTGGTGCGTACTTTGAGTACTGAAAGTGTAACGCACGCTGAACCTTGTATGCGCGCACTCATCGTGAGTGCCGCTTGTTCGGCATCATACGTAATCGCAGCAACCATTGCAACTTCCTCTTTCGACATTGGACCTTCCTAGAGGTAAGACGTGTAGCACACCCAACGCTGGGTGGTTTCCTTTGGCCCGGCATTTAAGGCATTCACAATGGCGATCCTACCAGGTTTTTTGCTTATCTTTAAAGCAACACAAAACCAGAACCGCAAATTTAATTAATTAAGAAAGTTGTGCCAGAGGAAACCACTCAGGCAGAAGCCCAAAAAAAAAATTTTTTTTGATTTAGTGAGAAATTTTTATTTGTGGGGTTATGCTTCCCACGTGGAAGCACATCGAGGGAACACCAAAATGCACGGGGCGGATTGCGATAATCACGCATACGAACGGCATGAACGGATCGACTGATTGCATACCTAAATCTGGCGGGTTGATTGGTCGCGCAGTTGGCGGATCAACCAATCGCACAGTTCGCGGATCGATTGCTTGGCGGATCAATTAATTGCGCAATTGGCGGATCAATTGATCGCGCAGTTGGCAGATCGATTGATCGCGCAGTTAGCGGATCGATTGATCGTGCACATCCTAGCCGATAGAGTTATCACGCATTCGAATCTAGTACAAGCAAGGCATCGCGCAGGTTGAGCGGATGCATGCAAAAAAAAAATGAAAATACTAACTGAGCTACCTTCAAAACGTCCGACTAATATGTAACATATTGTACATACGCATCATTTCAGAAACAAGTGGAAATAGCACGGACCCCAAAAAGAAATTTCCAGGCAAAATGTCAAACGTCACTCGAAACAACGGCAAATACGTTCGCGTCGCTGGAACCCTACCGTCGGATGACGAGCAGGAAATTAATGCACCGACCGGCCGCGTCGTCAAGAACATAACCGCTTCACCGAGAACCGGTAACAGCGAAATTCCAGATGACACCGCCGGCAATGACGAATCCGCCGACGAAGCAGCACATGACGGCAGCGTACAGGCTGGTGACGCAGCTAGTGACGGTAGTGACAATGACGGAAGCGAGAAAGGAGACACCGACTCACCTGACGACCCACTTACTTCCCCACCATATTCTTCTCGATCCCCATCGGTCCCATCATCCCCGGAGGTAGCGTACCGTCAAGGTCCAAGTCCCGATGAGATAGAACGTGCAAACAATGCTGCCCGCATAGACCGAATGGAAAAAGTTCTCGACAGCATCAACGCCGCTTTGGATCGCTTCAAGGAGAACACTGGACCACAACAGAAAAACGACATTGATACGAGCTGGCGGATATCGAATGACACCAACGTGAAGGGAAACGGAGGTTTTTCTGCTAGCATCCGCTGGGACCACTTGAAGTCCTTTCCAAGCGGTATCCCATCGAACAAGTTGTGGGAAGAGTGGAATCGCTATCTTGAAACTTTCGAGATAGCAGCATCCCTGAACAACGTGAATGACCCTGCAAAAAGGGCCCAATTGTTGTTCCTGTCGGTGGGCGATACCATGCAAGGTATAATCAAAGCAGCCAAGCTGCAACCAAAGTTAACGGACCCGAGCTGCTACACAACATTCGTCACAAATGTGCAGAACTATCTTTCCTCCATGACCGACAAGGCCGCCGAGCATGAGGTTTTCACGAGGATGCGGCAGGAAGACGACGAGTCGGCCGTCACCTACCACGCGCGGCTGATGTGCAAAGTCCGGTCGTGCAAGTACAGCGCCGACGATGAGGACAGATTCGTAAGGGCTCAACTTCTAAATGGCCTAAGGAACAAGGATCTGGTAAGACAGGCTAAAATTTTCGGGTACGAGACCAGTTTTATCGTGCAATCCGCTACACGGGACGAGGCGTTCCGATCTGAGCACAGTCAGCACGATGAAGCATCCGTCTTTGAGGTCCGGAACGCTCGTCAACTACCGTCTCGTGATCAGGGAAAGCGCAAATACGCAGCCAAGAATGGCGGACCACCCAGAGGACCCCCAACCAAACAAAACCGCAGGGCCGAAGCGAACCAACCCTCTAAAGGACGCCGATGCCAGGGTTGTTTCCTATTCCGCCACCGATACGGAAGGTGTCCAGCAATTGGCAGGTCTTGCAACGCTTGTGGAGAACTTGGACATTTTGAAGCGGCTTGCGAACAGAAACGGGTCAACATGGTGCAGGACGGACGAAACTCCAACGTTACGAAGTTTAAAGACGATGATCGTTATAGAGAGGTATGAATCATTTCCCGATCAATGTCAATCGTTTTTTTTTTTTCCTATTTCTCTCCCTCTGTATTTTTCGAAACGTGAATTATTTCTTGAATAAAGAATCTTTACTCTCTGGTCATCAATGTCCTTACTTAAAATACCATATCCAATTCTCTCTAGGGGGTCAGCCATCAGGTCAACGCACTTTCCCTAGAAGACGTTACAATTGCTTGTTGTATTGGTTCGTCTAGTCCCATACGGTTCCTTATCGACTCTGGCGCCGACGTAAACGTCATTGGCGGAAATGACTGGGGGCGTTTGAAGGAAGAGGCTCATTCTGGCAGGGCAAAATTAATCATGACAGAAAAATCGAATAGGGGATTGTGTGGCTACGGCTCTCGTGCGCAGATGACCATTGAATGCGTTTTTCGAGCGGTAATAACTCTACCAGATTCCATCAGACCATCCTTGACAGCGACCTTCCACGTCGTACCACAAGGAAACAGGTCACTCCTAGGGCGATACACGGCTAGTGACATGGGTCTGCTACAGGTTGGAAACGCAATCAACAACTGCGAAACTGCCCATAAGGTGGAACAATTTCCCAAAATGCCTGGCGTGAAGGTCAGATTTAGTATCGACAAAACCGTCCCACCCGTGAAAAGCGCATACTACAATGTACCAGCAGCTTTCAGGTAAGCAAGAAAAAAAAAAAAAAAACAAACGGTTTGTTGACTCGTGCTAACTGTTTTGTATTAAACAAACACCCCTATGCTGCTTACAGGGAAGGTGCCCGACTCAGGCTCCAAGAAATGCTAACCCACGGTATAATCGAGGAGGTGACTTCCGCACCAAGCTGGATTAGCGGCATGTCCGCCGTATCCAAGGGGAAGAACGACTTTCGGTTAGTCGTTAATATGCGGGCACCGAACAGAGCTATTAACCGCGAATACTTTCGGCTCCCCCTTCTCGACGAAATGAGGGTCAAGCTTCATGGATCGAGATTTTTTTCTAAGCTTGATCTAAGCAATGCCTTTTATCACTTGGAACTTGCCGAAGAATCGCGAGACTTGACCACCTTTCTAACCGAAGATGGCATGTATAGGTTCACCAGACTCATGTTTGGCGTGAACTGCGCGCCGGAAGTATTTCAACGCGAAATGACACGGATCCTGATGGAAGTCGACAACATCATCGTCTACATCGACGACGTCCTCATCTTCGCGGAAACGCTAGAGAAACTTCGTGCAACTGTTGCTAAAGTATTGCAGATACTGAAGGCAAACAATTTGACCCTAAATACAGGCAAGTGCGAGTTCGATCGGACCAGAATAAAGTTCCTTGGTCATGAACTCGACGCTGGAGGATTCCATGTAGATAGCGAGAAGATAAAAAGTATACGCCGTTTCAGAGAACCAGCAACTCTCTCGAAGCTGAGAAGTTTTTTAGGGCTAGCATCATTCCTCAGTCCGCACCTGAAGAATTTCGCCGACGTCTCAAGCCCACTTTGGGCAGCCACTACATTCAAAACGTGGACTTGGGGTGCCGAGCAAAAGAGAGCATTCAATTTGATTAAGCAACGGATCATTGAATGCACCGTATCACTCGGTTTCTTCTCCGAAAGTGATAAAACAGTCATCTACACTGATGCATCACCTGTCGCACTTGGAGCTGTTTTGGTGCAAGAAGGAACCAACAAAATCCCAAGGGTAATAAGCTTCGCCTCCAAAGCCTTAACACCCACCGAGAGGAAATATGCACAAAATCAGCGAGAAGCCCTAGCTGCGGTATGGGCGGTGGAGCATTTTTCCTACTTCCTTCTCGGTAGGCATTTCACGCTTCGCACGGATGCGCAAGGGGTTGCATTCATCCTCAATCGGACAAGAGAGGAGTCAAAAAGGGCTTTAACACGCGCCGATGGATGGGCATTGAGGCTAAGCCCATACAGCTATGATATCGAATACATTCGTGGAAAGGAAAATATCGCGGATCCTTCCTCAAGGCTCTACTCCGGCAACGATGCACCTTTCGACGAAGAAGCCAGCCCGTGGGAAATAGCCGCCATCGAAGCAAATTCCGTTGAAATCCTCACAGAGGCCGAAATATCAAGTACCACAGACACCGACAACACCTTACAACAAGTGATAAGCGCTTTGGGATCGACAAACTGGCCCAAAAACTTGCGCAAATACCAAGCCATCTCAGACGACTTGACGGTTGACAAAGGTATCCTCATCAAGACCGGCTGTGCCGTGATACCAGAAGCACTCCAGCGGCGGGCCCTGGAAGTGGCACATGAGGGCCACCCATCGACCGCGAAAATGAAAAGTATCATGCGTCAGCGTGTGTGGTGGCCCGGCATGTCCAGCGATGTAGCGAAGTGGGTGGAATCATGTGAAACTTGCGTTGTAAATGGAAAGCCTGAACGACCAACTCCTATGGAACGGATCTTCGCCCCGAGAGCTCCTTGGGAAGTCGTGGCTTTGGACTTCAATGGTCCATACGCACGATTTGGGGGTATCCTGATCCTCGTAATAGTTGATTATAAGTCCAGATTCATCGTCGCACGTTCTGTGAAATCAACTAACTTTGAATGCACCGAACAAGTGCTCGAGGATGTATTCAACAAGGAGGGCTACCCCAAAATACTGAAGACAGATAATGGGCCTCCATTTGCCGGCGGAGACTTCGCGAAGTACTGTAAGAGACATGATATCTCAATATCCTTTTCGACACCCCTTTTTCCACAGCAGAACGGTTTAGCTGAAAGCTATATGAAGCTAATTAACAAAGCTATGGCGACAGCTTCAGCAAACAAAACCGACTACAACGAAGAACTGAGAAAAGCAGTTAATGCGCATAACGCCGCAGCACACAGCATCACCAAGGTGCCACCTGAAGAGGTGATGTATGGGCGCAAAATCAAACGCGGACTACCGTTAATTCAGCACGGGAAAGCCAACTTCGACGAACACAGCTTGGAACTCAAAGATCGTGAAGCGAAGCTAGCTGGTAAGCGCCGTGAAGATGCGCGGCGAGGTGCTCGTAAATGCAGAGTTAAACCTGGTGACGAAGTTATCGTGGAACGGCATCACCGTTCGAAAGGTGACTCGCGGTTCTCTCCGACAAGGTACACGGTCATAGAAGAGCGGAATGGTAGCCTCACCCTGAACGACGAGAACGGGAAGATCACTAAAAGACACGTATCACAAACAAAAAAGATACGACCTTGGCGAGACACACGCGATGAAGACACAGCTACATCCTCAAGGGAACGCCCTGGAAACACAGCTACATCATCGAATGAGCACTTTTCGAACTCGCCTTCAAACATAGCCGGTGCATCCAGAGCTACAGAAAGACATACCGTACAGCGACCCTCACGCGAGAAGAAACCACCATTTTTCCTAAAAGACTTTGTCCGACTGGTGGAGAGTGGAACGGAACATACCAACACCGCGACGTGATTAAGTCAATTTTACACGTGATAGCAACACTGCGGATTACTCTAACGACTCTAATACAAATAATTAGCTTCGCCTAAACACACCCACTCTTTGAACAAAAAAAAAAACCATCCGAATCACTGCTTCTCGCCTTCATAAATTAGAAGTCTAAAATAAAGAAAAAAAATTGGTTAGAACCGAAGGGAAAGGATACTCACCACTGGGACTAGGCTATTTAACCTAAAATCCAAATCAAGGGGGGCCACACAGCGGCGCGACCCCCCCACCTGCATGAGTGGGGGATCAATCTTCCGGGAATTTTTAACATCCGGGACCCGGCCGCCAGGTGTTTTTCATTGGCTGATGGACGGCATACACTTCAGCCATCGTCGCCCCAGTATCAAACAAAAACAAACCTTCATCCCACCCGAGGAATGTTTACGTCCCGGGGATGCTCGAACTGGAACACAGGGAACCTTGACTGCGTGGGGTTTTGCCGTTCTTTTTTTTTACATTTTCCCTAACGAGTGTCGGCCCAATTACATTTCTTTTTTGTAAATATTTACTACTATTTACTAAACTTATCGGAAGCTCGGAAGAGGGAAGAAGAAATGTCAACAAGCACACGATCAAACAAACCAACCTAAAAGACCTAAAACGAAACCATGCAGTGCCACCTGACGGCAATCTTGAGAATCCAGCTAGAGGTTTATCACGGTAAATTAAATCTACTCAACCGATAACACACAGTTAAACAGGTTATTCTACTTATCATTTTTTTTTTCCCCGAGAAGAGGGGAGATGTGTGGTGCGTACTTTGAGTACTGAAAGTGTAACGCATGCTGAACCTTGTATGCGCGCACTCATCGTGAGTGCCGCTTGTTCGGCATCATACGTAATCGCAGCAACCATTGCAACTTCCTCTTTCGACATTGGACCTTCCTAGAGGTAAGACGTGTAGCACACCCAACGCTGGGTGGTTTCCTTTGGCCCGGCATTTAAGGCATTCACACATACAAAAAAAAAAAAATAAAAATAATGGGAAGTGGGGGGGGGGGTGACGAATGTTTGTTCACCACAACATAGTTTCAACAAAAAAAGATTTTAAAACAAAAAATTATAACAAATAAAAAAAATTTCTCGCTAACAAAAAAAGTTTTTTTTGTATATGCGGGCGTAGCGCGTCGTCCGGGATATATTTTTTTTAAAGGGGGGGTGTGAGTTATGTTTGGTGTGTCTGTTGCAGGGGCGGGCCGGGGTGTTTTGTGTGGGGGTGTGGTGTTTTTTGTACAAGGTAGTTTTTTTTTCTGTGGGGTGGTTATACCCACCCAAATTTTTTGGGCATCCCGGGGGGGGGGGGGGTTTTTTATTCTCTTTTTTGTGTGCCGGGGGGGGGCGTGTGGGGGGGGTCGCTCGCCAAGTGTTGTTTTATTTTTATATTGGGATTAATAATATTAACAAGGGGTTTCCCCCAAAAGTTCAACTCAGTGGACGCAGTGGTTCTACGCCCAAACAAAAAAAAAACCAATATTGTCCTCCAACAACTTTAAAAATTTCGGGCAACCGTTACCCGTTAGTTTTCCCGAATAAAAATTTACAATACGATTGCAATATAAAACCATAAAATTATAATTAGTTTTGTTGTTGAACTGTAAACTATACTGTTCATGTATAGTTCTACTAAAACGACACTATTGTTAGCAATTCATAGACAATAAAGTCTATTGTAGCGAAAACTTTACCAGTAAAAAGACAATAAAATAAATGATTTTTATTAGAATCTGTTCGAGAAAAACTTGATTTTTTTATTGTTAAGATACATAACAACCCTGCATTTCTATTGTAAAATTGTCATTAACAATAGATTCTATGGTGGAAAACAATAATTTTAAATGCTATCTTATCGTTGAAAACAATATAGCCTATTGTATCTACCATTATTTTATCTGTTGTTTTACAGATGTTGTAGTTTTAATCTGAATAAAATTAGGGTTAATCTCCAATATTAGATTTATGGATTCGTGTGATTGATTCGTTTTGCAGGCCCAAAACCTAATGCACTCATTCAAATTCAATTAATCCAATGCAGCACTATATTTATCTATTTCAAATGATGAATATGAATCATCTAATGAGTCATCATCAGATGATCAAAATCTTCCATTTCGCTGTCATCATCTTCAGGTCAATTGTCTTCGGACGGAGATGTATGTCTTGGGTAATCGGTCCCAATTTCTCTTTCGTTCAAACATTTTGCGATATGGTAGCCCGAATAAAAAAGTATAATAGATTGACAATAGAATGTATTGTAACCATACAATAGAATCATTAGTATGTACAATTGATCGTATTGTTCGCCACAATAAGAAAACATTAGGACTTTCTGTTTTTACTATAGAATTTATTGTAAATTGAGACATCAACAATAGAAAAACGGGGTTGTTATGTATCTTAACAATAAAAAATATCACTTTTTTTCTGAATTTGGGTTAATAATTATTTATTGTATTGTTGCACTAATTTTGAAAATTCTAGCATGTGGGGTGTATAGTAGATGTACTGTAATTACAATGAGATTTTTTTTATTATTCTGTTACATGAACAGTAAGATTCATGGTGGGCAATACATTCTGTTGTTATTGTTTATTATTTTATTGTTATTGTACCGTTATTTTTATCCGGGAGGCTATTGTTTTTCTATAAAGCAGGATAAAAAAGCATTCAAATAAAAAACAACAACATTTTAATTAGCTGGTTGAGTGTCAGCTTCATTTTCCGCAATCCATTTAGCCAACAACCAATGTGCAACAAGCGATTTGAAAATGGTTCACTGTTGTAGAACCCCTAGTTCCGAAGTGCACTCTTGCGCTTTTCAGTACCTTTTGGTACCAGTATCTTTGTTTTTGTTTTGATTCGCTATGTTATTTTGAATGCATATTTGAGGGTGTATTTGTGTGAGTTACGTTATTAGGGGCGAATCATTAAGCTTGGGACCGAGCTTGGGACCGATGTGCTAGTACTTCCTGAGCCAAAAAATATATTCATTTCCTTCATGGCTATCCAGCCGCTGATTTAGCTAACATTTTTTTTTTTACGATGGTAATAAAATAAGCCGTTCTTTTTTAAAGTTTTTGAAAAATCCATTTTTTGCTCTCGTCAAACTTGGAGTACAACACCAGATCACTCTTCAAATGTAAACAATCTTTTTGACTTTAAGTGTACTTTGCGCTGATTAAAAGTACGGTTAGTAGTTTTATTGAACTTTGTGTACGAGATTTTTTGAAGTTCAAAGCAAGTTCTCAACTATCAACATATGAACTTGAAGGTTGGGTTGAATAGCAAGAAAAAACTATTTTCGAACTTTTAAGTTCCTTTAAATATTAATGACACTTTAAAGAAAACTAAGTTCTGCTTGTCCGTGAAGTGTCTTGTTATTCAGCAAAAACGTTCCATGGAACTAAATTTCAACTAAATGTGAACTTCTGAGTTCTCATCTCAAGTAAAATTCGAACTTTTGGTTGCTTGGGTTATTTCTGACAGACGGCTACTCAATTTTGACAGACACCTTATCGAAAGTTTGTTGATCAATTACAAAGGGATTTTAATCGATTAATCGACTGTTTTCCATCTATAAAGTTTACGTAAAATTAAAATATTCGCGAATTCATTACACAGCCTTAGAAGATTTTAAACAACTTCCAAGACTAGTTTTCTACACTCCTATGGCCTGAAATACTTTACTTACTTTTTTTGAACCGATGTCCCTTCAGGACCACACCTGCGCCACTATGTTTCGCCAAGAAACCCGGTTTAGGGCGGTTTGTCTCCAGTTTCTCGAGCGTCCTACACTTCCTAGGTCTTACTCCACTTGGTCTAACCTCGTGGCTCGCAACGCTTCCCGAGTAAAATCTAACATCATAAAAATATCAATTCGAAAACTTGTTTTGATATCAACATCAAATTGAAATCAAAATCTGAATTGTCAATTTTAATATCAAATTTAGTTGTCATCTTGCGTTCACTTTTCTTTGAGAAAAGTAGTTTTGTTTGCATTGTATTGACAAATCATCAAGTGGAATACTCATTTTGCTATCACCGGGGGAAAATGTACAGGAAATTGACTTTTCAATTTGCTCTCACTGATAGCAGAATCAGTTTTAAATTTGATGTCACAGGAATAAATGTTTGCTCTCAATTTTGATCTTTTAACCGTTAAAACGACCAAATCGACATCAACCTGAGTAATCATCACAACATCATATTTAGTTTTCTACTGGCAAAGGGTAAATGCACCCTTCTTTTTGGGGAAATGCTCCTTAAACTTTGGAAAAATGCTCCTTAGATGCGTTTGCCCGGTATAATGCAATCGGAGGTATTAACCTTCTGGTTAGCGCTTGCCGGGTGTTTTGACGGGTCTTAAGTTTCTTCAAGATTGTATAGTTTTGACGGGTTTTTAGTTTCTGAATTTAAGAGTCGTCAAAACGAAATTAAGACCCGTCAAAGCGAAATGAATACCCGTCGTTGAAATGAAATTAAGACTCGTCAAAATGAAATTTAAACCCGTCAAAACTACCTACAAGATTGTGGAGCGAAGCTCCTCTATACAATCTTGAAGAAACTTAAGACCCGTCAAAACAACCGGCAAGCGCTAACCAGAAGGTAAATACCTCCGATTGCATTATACCGGGCAAACGCTTCTAAGGAACATTTTTCCAAAGTTTAAGGAACATTTCCCCAAAAAGAAGGACGCATTTACCCTGCTGCCTTTGATCTCAGACTCTACTCGGGCTCCCTGCATCTTGTACCGCCAAGATTCGAGGCAAAGACCATTTGACAGCCATTGTTGTCGGATGTCCTTACAACGTGTTCGCCAATTTTACCCTTCCAGCTTTAGTGACGGTTCATGGTTCGTTGTTGATTCTTCTCCTCCATACGCCGTTTTCACATACATTGCCACAGATGATCCTAAGCACACGTCGTTCGAGAACTCCAAGTGCATATCAGCGTCTTGTAACGTCCATAGTAAACAGGATTTTCAGCTGTTATGTATCTCCGAACTTTTCTGCTGATCCGAGGTAAACAAACTCATCTCCCACCTCGAACTCATCTCCGTCGATAGTCACACCTCTGTCTGTGCGAGCTCTATCGCGCTCGGTTCCTCATGCCAGCAAATACTTAGTTTTCGACTTATTCACCTTTTCTGCTTCACGTTTCAACCTGGTGTACTGCTCAGTAACCGTCTGGAACGTTCTTCCGACAGTGTCCACGTCGTCAGTAAGGCAAATGAATAGACTGGATTCATTAAAAATTGTGCCCCGCATGTTACATCCCGCACGTTTTATAACACCTTCAATCGCAAAGTGAAACAAGAGGCAGGAAAGAGCGTCGTGTCGCAAAACTGCCTGCAAAAACATGCGCTTTCTGGAAAGAAGCAGGAGGGTAAAAATGCCGAATATGTTCAACCAATCTAGACCAGAAATGCCAGCAACCTCGCTAAAGGGTCTGTAAGAATGATTATGGCTGAAGTGAAGCGCAAAGTTTGAGATTTTTTTTATCAACGCAGAATAACGATGTTTTGAGTTAATTAGTTATATTGAAAAAAAAAAGAACCTTCATGCTTGTTGTACAACAGATTTTGGGTGCCAGATTATTGCAGATAAAAACCTTAGCGTCTGATTGTCAAGTCTCTTAACTTTCAAAAAACAAATTTTTATGGTCTTATTCTGCCAACTTTATTGAAGCAATTAGTAAATAACCTTCATTATACTCATTCTTAAATTGATTACAACTAAAACTTTATCAAACCAGTTACATAAATACGTAATTGCTAAGAGCTTTACTGCTCCGACCGGACCCAAAGCCACGTCAAAGTCCAAGCTTGAGTGAAGCAATCCAAACTCGTATCCCAATAGAAAAAAAAACAAGAATCAGCCGTTGATCTCGACATCCAATCGACTCTGGTCACGTAGCAACATTAATTAATCTCTACAATTTTTCTTCTGAATTGTGCTTTCCTCCACTATTTCGTTCGGAACTCCCAGATCCGGTTCATTATTTGCCATCGCGGCACAGAACAGCTCTTTTGGATCACCCCGGAAGGGAATTGTGCTCAATTGGGCCATCATTGCCAATCGGCTACGAACGAAAGTCCGGATTGTCTGCAAACTTTGGCAGTGGAATAAAAATGGATCTGGAATTGTGACGAGAATTTTTTATTAGCGGCAGTCGTCTGCCCTGTGAGCCAAAAAAAAACATACCAACTCGAAGATTATCCGATTCTCGAAATTATGCATAAGGCTTCCTCATTGATGGACCATTTAAGTGCGGGGCAAAAGATCGGCTATATCCAAATCGCAAAACCATTTCTTCTGACAGGCACAGAAAACGAAAAAAAAGCGAAAAAAGCGACTCCATGGTAGACGACTAACGTTTTAAATTTTGTATGAACAGCACCGTTGGAACCGGGCAAAACGGTCCTTCAGGCGTGACATTTACTCTCTTTTTCCACGAAATGGCCAAACTTAAACTCGATGAATATTCGCTGTCCATGGAGGGACACATCGGAAGCTGTGAGCTGGTTGTATAATAAAAGCCTTCTAGATATTGTGCGAGCGAGATTTTGGGACCGATTAACCTTCGGTTGCGTGTTATAGTAACAACAATATAACCGACCGGTTAGAACCTTTTTTTTTTTGTGGCGTGGGACCAAATCATGGAACCGCATGGTTGCTTTTGTTCTGTGTGAGAGGAACGTGCTTACTTTCCCAAATCCTGATCAGGATCCGATATAACAGCAATAGGGATTGATGTTTTGTAATAAAAAAAAATACGACTCGGTGGTTTCCGGGTGCTTTATTCAGGATAAACAATGCGTGATCTTTGATCAATGATGCATGCAAGGTGCCTGAAAAAAGAATAAAATTAATAGCACTATCAACATCGCATCCATGATGCTTTTACCGATGGAAAGATTCACCGTTGAGCAGGAAGGTTGTTAAACAGGTACTGTAATGATTGTGATTGGAACTGTTCCGGATTATTCCGGCGTGTGCGTAGAGTGCCTCCGACTAGAAAAAGACAAATCTCATTCCCCTGGTATGACAAGCCACAGAGTTGTCTTCCTCCAATCATCTCCGCCATCTCTGCCTTTTATGAGTAGGGTGAACGGTCCATTTCAGAATCTATTTGAGTTGTGCTGAATAATTAGTAAGGTCTGTATCCGCAATAACCCGGACACCTCAAAACATGAATAAAACATAAATTTCGCATTATATTTCCGTCGTAGTTGTTTATTTCAGATTCATGGGATGTGTTTTAACAATTCGTGAAGACAAAACATAGTTATTCGGTATTTGCATAAAATTTTCGAACTTTGCGCTTAGCTCCGTCCATTAGGGTTTGTACAGACTCTTCAGAAATCGTAGAAGCCGTCTTTGTCCAAATTTGCTGGAAGTTTGATGTCTTTGATTCCTTGCTTCTTTCCAGAAAGCTTCCGCTTCATCAGAGCCCAATATCTCTCGATTGGTCGTAGCTCTGGGCAATTTGGCGGATTTGAGGTTTTTGATGCAATGTTCAATTGATTTGCTTGGTACCACTCCATCACAGTTTTAGCATAGTGGCATGATGCCAAATCGGGCCAGAACAAAGGTTTTTCTTTGTGACTTTTGATGAACGGTAGCAATCGCTTCTGCAGACACTCTTTCTGATAGATCTCCTTGTTGATAGTGCCTGTAGTGACGAAACTTCTTTTTGCCACACGGGCAAATTGCTTGCCACACAAGGTATTTTTTGGGAAATTTCGATGCCTTCTTCGTTCTGAAATGCTCAGCTGTAGCATTTCTGGCCATAGCAGAATAAAAAGCCAGCCCTGGAAGCTGCTTGAAATCCTCCAGGACATAAGTTTCATCGTCCATAACAACGCATGAAAACTTCGTCAAATATTCGCAGTACAAACGTCGAGCCCGTGATTATGCTGCCAAGTTCTGTTTGTCATTGCGATTTGGAACTGTTTTTACTTTATACGACTTAAGTCCCAAACGTTGTTTTGATTTTTGGACAAAACCAGGCGACATCCCTATTTTACGAGCCACCGTTCGAATGGAGAGCTTTGGGTTTTTCGTTAATATCCTTTTCACCTTTCGGTCCATGACAGGATCAGCGCGTTCAATGTTTTTGTCACTTCTCGGTTTCCTCTCCACCGTCAAGCGTTCCGAAATTGATTTGAGCACATCGTGAACAGTGGATTTAGGCAAATCCAATGTTTTTGCAAGGTTCCGTATTGACAAGTTTTTCTTTCGTCGCCATCTTGAATACTAAACATGAAATGTAAACATCAATCGTAGTCTTTTTCATCATAGACTTTCAGCTATACCACAGTGAAATTTTCAATTCCTACGTGCAACATTTCAAAAGTAACAATGATTTGAAGGTGTCCGGATTAATGTGGATACAGACCTTACGAAGTGGTCTCTCATTGAATATTACGTTTAAATATAAATGAAAAAATAGATACAGGCTGGTGTAGGTTTCATGCAGGTCAGCAGAGGATTAGGAGACTGGCTAGGAGAAGATCGTTTAAACAGACAGACAGGCAGATAGACAGGCAGACAGACGTTCGACTTCATCTCATTTACCTGTGTAAAAACATGCCTTCCCTCAAGAAATCAAGTAGTAATAACCTAACAGATGGCACCACAGTTTTCTTTTTATTGGTAAGACCGATTCGT
Organism: Aedes koreicus; assembly: GCA_024533555.2. Lineage (NCBI taxonomy): Eukaryota > Metazoa > Arthropoda > Insecta > Diptera > Culicidae > Aedes > Aedes koreicus. Next base: position 129,967 of record JAHHFK020002232.1, on the reverse strand, counting down.
ATCTGGGTAATATTTTGATGACAGAGAGCGTTCCTATTTTGATTTAGCCACCCACTTTCGCACCGGTTGTTCATAAAAAGGTAACACAATAAGACTCACATTTATTCTCGCACAGGTTTCGTTTCGATAAATATTACGTGCAGTGTATAGTTTGAATACTCTTCCGTGCAGGTTTTCGACGTTCTGGTTTGTCCCAAAGATTGGCTCTTGGGAAACATCCAGCCAAGCCCTGCAAAGCACTTCGTTGTCTTGTTGCGTCCAATTCCTTCCACGGGGTTTTGATGTACTCATTTTTTCACAACATATCACAATAAACGTGAAATTAGCAAATAACACTTTAAACACAAATCGGAAACACTCAAATTGAAATGAAAGTCTTCCAGATGAAGATGTTGTTTTAACGTTTCAACTTGTTTTGCTTATTTTTCTTCAAATAGCAACGCTCGGCTCGGTTGGGTTGGGTTGTCAAATTTACGAACAGGCTGCAAACCGAGCGAGCAAATTGTCATTTTCCAACCCGGTTATCAACCACCGGTGCGGTGTCGAGTTGTCCAACTGGGTAACAATTTCAGTCATGGCAAAAATGGACATAAGATGCTTCTTCAGTTTGATAATTGACGACATCTTCCTACCAGCAATCAACATGTCATCCACGTAGAGTACGATGTAAATTTCATCTCCGAGGCGAATTCTTGTATACAAGCAGTAATCATGCGTTGAACGTTCGAATCCCAGCTTCAATAGCGTCTGGTTAAACTTCTCGTTCCATCATCGGGGGGATTGTTTCAGCCTGTAAAGTGACTTGATTAATCTGCACACGGTATTTGGCGGCGAATTGACACCAGCCAGAACTGCCATGAAAATCCTCTCCTTAAATTCTCCATGCAGGAACGCCGTTTTCACATCCATTTGATGGAATTGGAAACCCTGTTGAACACCAACGGCCAGTACGATACGGATTGTGGTTAGTTTGGCAACTGGGGCAAATATCTCGTCATAATCCAGTCCTGGTTTCTGCAGAAATCCTCTCACCACCAGTCGAGTTTTGAATCGCACAGGCTGACCGTTCTCGTCTTCCTTCATCCAAAAAACCCGCATAACGGTTTCACGCCTGCTGGACAGCTCGTAAATTGCCAAACATTGTTTTCCTTCATAGATTGCAGCTCATCTTCTACAGCCTTCAGCCACATGTTCCGGTCAGGTCGATTTTTGATTTCATCGAAGGTCTCGGGCGTATCTAACTGCCAGAAGTTGCTCTGTATCCAGTAAAGTAATCAAAAAACTTACCGGGTAACTTGCGCTCCCGTCTGCTGTACTTCGACATTGCTTCTTGTCTATCTGAATGCAGAGGGAGCGCGTCGCTGACAGCTTCATCCGGCTCTGGTTCGCTTTCAGGAGCATTGATCTGACTATGGACAGCAGGAACAGAGATGGTCTCCTCATCATCTTTATTATCAGGTTGAACTTCACCATCGTTCTCGGATTGAACTTCGTCTTTCCCCTCTTACTCGAAAGGGAACCTTACTATCACAGGCACATCTGCTTCAGTGTTGAGTTTTAACCTCTTCTTGTCAGCGTAGGGAAATGAGTTCTCATCAAACTTCACGTCTCTTGCAATGGTTACCATCCTTGCTTTCCTGTCCCAGAGCCTGTAGCCATTTGGAGCATACCCAATCATCACCATTTCACGACTTTTCGGATCAAACTTCTTCCGTTGTTGTACCGGTATCCACACAAAACCTTTGCATCCGAAGATCCGTAGTTTATCCAAATTTGGCTTGGAATTAAACCACACTTCTGCCGGAGAGACCCCGCTAGGCAAGGTTGATGTCGGGCAGCGATTGAGAAGATACACACAAGCCAGAGCCGCTTCTGACCACAAGTTATTTGGTACCCTGGAGTCGATGAGTACGGAACGAATTCTCTCTACCAAGGTTCGGTTGAATCTTTCCGCTACACCAGTTTGTTGTGGCGTGTAGGCCACCGTTGGCTCCACTTGAATGCCCTTTTGCTTGTATTAATTCTTTTGGTTCGTGGAAAAATACTCCCGTCCTTGATCCACAGTCATCCGGGAAATGGATTTGCCAATCATTGCCGTTACAGCAGCCTCATATTCCTTGAACCGCTCGAAAACCTCCGATTTCTTCCTCTCGCAGATAAATCATCCCAAAGTGACTGTAGTCATCGACAAAGCTGCCGAAATATCGGGATCCGTCCCATGCTGGTGGGTCAATGGGACCGCATACATCTGAGTGGATTCTCTCAAGGGAGCGAGTTGCTCGGCTTCCTGTGCCACTGAAAGGCTCTCGACACTGCTTACCTTGAACACATGGTTCACAGATTCCAATCTTCGTTGCCTTTTTCATTCCTTTCAGTGCACCTTGTCGTGTCATCATATCCAGTCCATGTTGACTAACGTGACCCAAACGTCTATGCCACAGCTTCCCAGTTTCCGCATCGCATGCGTTTGCACAATGGTCCTCGGCAAACAGCTCTATCTCGAACAAGTTTCCTCTGAGATGACCAGTTGCCAGAACTTTTCCATTCTTCTTCAATAATGCCGTATCGCCAGAAAATATAACGTCGATGCCAGATTTTGTCATTTTCTTAACTGACATAAGATTTTCTCGCAGGTCCGGTACCAGTAAAACGTTCTTTACATTGAACTGCACGCCTCTGTTGCTAACAGCGTTGATCTCTCCTATCTTCTCAGCTATTATAGCCTGGCCTTCTTTCGCAACTTTGAAGCCGGATCGTCCGGCTTGCGTAGGGATGAGAAAACGGACCTTTCGCTTACCAGATGGTCACTACAGCCTGAATCCAACTTGAAAAGGATCTTTCCTGACTTCTTTCGTCCGCATAGTTCAACATCTGCCATGAAACTAACCGAGCTGTTCTCTACAAAATTGGCTTCTCTCATGTTCTGGTACCGACAATCTTTCTTAAAGTGTCCCCGTCTACCGCATCCATGGCACTTTCCGTTGAACTTTTGCTGTTTCTTCTGCTTATGCTCTGTAAACGCTGCAGGCTTGGCTTCCTCGAATTCTTCTTGACGATCCGTTCGCTTTATCTCTTCTGCTAAAAGTCTCTGCTTGATGAAATCCAACGTTAACTCCTTCTCGGTGACGTTTTCTAGAGCCGTCACAAGTGGATCATACGAATCCGGCAACGTTAGGAAAAGTTGCGACACCAGATCTGCCTCGACCAGGGTAGCGCCAGCCGTCTTTAGCTTCCTTAGCAGTCCCTCAAATTCTAGAAAGTGGGTTCTCATTTCGGTTCCGCTTCCGGATAAGAGTTTGACTGGCAACCGACTTCTTGGCGTACGTTTCTTCCAAACTTCTCCACATTAGCTTCGTCGTTGTCTCTTTCCGGACGACTTTTAGGCAGCCGTCAGCGAGGCAGCTTACCAACAGTGCTTTTCCCTTGCGGTCCTTCTCCAAAAATTTCGTTCTCTCAGCTGCGGCTTCCTGCACATCTTCCGTTAACACTTCCGAGACTCCTGCTGCTTCCAAGAAAAGCTTGACACGGTAGCTCCAGTTTTCATATCCGCCTGCATTTCCACGAAATTGTGGAATTCCGTGAGCGAAGTTCTTTCCCAAGTAACAATTTTAGTTTTATTCTAGCCGTATAGCATTCCTCCCGGCTTTGTTGATAAAACTACATTCAAAACTGTTTTGTCTACCAACACCTCCTCTATGCTTCTTTAAAGCCAAAATTCGTACAAAGTGGCCCACTCTATAGACGGTTGTGAAAACAAGTTAATAAAACCATTATAAGACCATAAAGATTTTGAATATATTCTAGTGATAGATACTATGACCACTTGAGAACCTTCATAAAAACCTGCATGCGGCTAAATGGCCACAGCTGTCAAACTTCACTGTGGTTGGTTTTTGTTGTTCTGCTTTGTTCGATTCTCTGCTCTTCTGATTCATTTAGCAGTAAATAATATCTGAGAAAAAAAGGTCTGGTGTTGCGGAAAATTTTGTTTAATAGCAAAATATCCAAAACAAATTGATTTTTTTACAGCGTATCATGCTCCAAATCATATGCGCATTAAATTTTGTGGTGAATATTGGCACGATAAGAGCCGAAAATTAATGCGCCTCGGAAAGTCTGCGAGTTCATAACAACAAACACAAAATTAATACAAATATATTCGATAAATTAATCATGAATTTTTTGAAAATTAAATTCAATAAGGTTATCTAAAAAAATGCAGAAATTGGTCTCCGATCCACAGTTCATTTGCATTACATTTAGAATTTGGTGCAGTTATTTTTCCCTATTTCAATTATTTCGTATATTTCACTATGGCGATTGGAAAAAAAATCACAATTCTGCCATATAGCCAAATTATCTTCGCAATGACTACTTTAACACTATTTGGTTATTTGGTGGCTTCCCTTAGTGCCAATTTGCCGTTTAATGCATTTACTGGAAAAATGGCAAAATGGTTTTAAAGGGGTTTTCAACTACCCATAATAAGATAATATGAATGAGTCCTAAAACGGCATTTCAAAACAGCATTTTATGAGTTCATAAAGTCAAAATAAAACCTTTGATAGGAGTAAAAGGAATTTGATATAACGAGGTTTTAAGATCGTTTTAAACAAGCTGTGTAGGTTCCCATAAACCTGACTAAAATATGAAACCTATTGGCAGCTCTTGGTGTCATAATAAAACCAAATTGATTTTAGTGGCTTTGATAAAACCTTAATAAAACTGAATAAAGCAGTATAGTTTTGGCAATTTTACTTGGGTTTGCGTGGTGCCCATAACCTGTTGAGGGACTCAGACGGCTTGCAATGAAGACTCGAACACAACGAAGTAACAAATTAGCTTTATTGAGAAAGTCTGAACTGGTTGAAGTTGTAGTTGGGAATAAACTGTTATGAAAAATAACAATTGGTGGTTGCTATGTTAGTAACCGACTAGAGAGCGGGGCGATTGCTTCTATGTTAACATTTTCAAATTAAATTCCTTATCTTAACATTAATTAATCGTCACATATTCCAAAATCCCCCATTCCATAAAACCGTAACGTACTTATTGGACATTTCCTTACTCCAAATGAGCACTACCCCGAATAAGTCACCATCCCGAAAACACAAATATTCATTCAAGTAGTTTTGAGCCGGATTCAAATTCTCAGTACGAACTTCCTGCTTAATCCCGACATTAGTACGCCTTACCCTGCATTGTACCTTTAATGCCATGATGAGCTAGTATCATCTACCAAGGTGGCAGTAGGTATAGAGACACGATTCCCCATTAAACGTTACGGCGAAACCTCTACGCTGCTGCTGATACTGGCAAAAGATAATCCCATGCTACATCATCCAGGTCTCTTTCACTTTCGTTCACCTCGACTCATCCTACTGATTTCCCCAAGCCCCATCCTGACCTCTTAAATTGATACGGAGCATGGTAAAGGGATATTTTAATTGAAACTGAACCCGAAGCTATTCCCTTTATCTCCGCCTCTATCTTCTGCACTGCGCTATCTCTAAGCAGAGATATATCTATGTAGTTATACCTAGTAATCACAGAATGCAAACCACAGCGTTGGACTGATTTTGATCTATGTCATTTGAATGAGTTAGGTAAGCAGCCAGGTGTAGCACGCCTCGCCACTGGATCGCAGTTGAGAAGATTTATGTGTGCGATGCACTTCCAGGTTTGCTGAGCATCATTGTCGTTGGCAGAGAAAAATACTTCGCACATTTTCGACATCCATTTTATGCAAATCGACTTGGATCCACACCCTCCTTCCCATCGACGTTGGTGTCCGGGATTTGACAGAAACTAAATTATTCCGATAAAGACAGATACTCCCCTTGCTCGGCACAGTGCAATCTCATTTCTCTTAGAAGCAGTAACTCCCCTGTTTCCATTCCGTGCATGCATTGCATACGTTGAGCCGAATAAATTATTCCGATTCATCACTGCGCTAGCGACCGTCATCGTTTGGCGTAATCCCTTGAGGTCCTAGTTACTCTCCAGAAGGTACACAACGTTCGTTCGCTGCACGTTAGTCACGTGTCATTTGTGTATGTGTGTGACATAGTAGTACAAAGCAGGTTCTTGGTAGGAGACGATTTAAAACATCATGGAACTCAACTCTCCTATGGCAGCTACTATTAAGCCAGGTAGCTATGACAGCGGGTATCAATTATTCACGAGACGGCTTTCATCTTCTATTCCCCGGGACGAGTGTGGCCTATAAGTAGGTGCTGGTGCTACCACGGCATAGACATCACCAGTAGCTGTCAGTGTCCTACCCCTCGCCAGAAAAATGTATCCCAGTGGGTGCTGTGAAAATAGGCTGCAATCTGAGTAGGCTCTGTGCTTCCTCCGGAACCAACCAGCAGCAGCCTACGGAAACATGTAGACGCGCTCCGGCGGATGAAGATAAAACAGGAGTCCCGATAAATCTCGCCTCCACTGCGAAGGTTGATGTGATTTTTTCTCTCGGTCTTCGCTCATCAGCAGCAAATAAGCCAATTTAAGAATCGCTCGAAAGTGCACCCGATCCTTGAAGAAGTGGAACAGGATTTATCCGCAACTATCAATATCCCAAAAGCCGTGCGATGAGCCGACAAGCGCAAGTGCTTGGCTGTTTTCTTGTTGCCGAAGCCAAGAAGGAAGGGATTATGTCTGCTCCACTCATCGTCGACGACGACGACGACGACGACAACAACGTCTCTAGGGAAATAGAAGTAGAGTCTTGCCGAGTGAGTTGTACCGCTGAAAGGCCGCCCGTGACTATGCAAAATGCCAATCACGCGAACACAGACGACCTCGCCGATTGCTTTCGTCTTGACAGGGCGGAATGATGGAATCTGAAAGCCGGAGTAGGCGGAAAATCCCTCGAGAGATTTTCTTTCAAACAACAAAAACCCCTTTCTTCTTTGATTGTCTAAGATTTCTTGTGCGATCCTTAGCTAAACGATATCGAGGATGGAATTAACCTGTTATCCATTTCGTTGGAAACATTTATTTTGCTATTTAAATTCCGACGGTGGCGCACGGCGCACCCTCATCGCGAGGCACGTGTTTGTTCTCATGTGAAATTTTCTGGGAAATATCAGTTTTTTTGCAGCGATAAAATTCCGAAGGAATCAAGAGGATATTATCATAACTTGTGGAATTTTGATTGTTTCAGGCAGGGATTCGCGCTATGAACAACCGTCGAAATAAGCAAAGCTCGCTTTCCTTCCAGGAAAATGAACTCCACTCAGCATAAATTAAGGCGCAAATCAAGCTGTCGCTACTCGCCATGCTTCCTGGAACAATAGCGAAAGTTTACCCACCAGCAGCCACACTCGCTGCGTGCCTGATGAGGGGTCGGATTTTGAGGGAATGGTAGGGGGTGGTAGCTTCGCCGAGCATCGACAAACGATATTGTTTTTGTTTCTTTTTCTTATGGCTCTGTGATTCAACCGTCATAACGGACCTCAGTAGACCGCTCGGACGGATGGTGAACATGATTAGGCACTGGAGCGGCGCTACCGGGATACATTTTCGACATACTTTCAGACACTATTAGGAGGTTTTGGGAGTTTTTGAAAAACTTTATCATTCGTCATGTTAGACATGACCAGTAGAGTTGTTTGGATGACAGCAATGTGGATAGGCCGAAATATTCGAGATCGAGGGGAAGTTTGAATTTAGTTTTCAGAATTGAATTGGGCTTCGTGCTTCATTAACAAGTTAGTAGATTGTTTAAAGATGGCGAAGAACTAGTTTGCAGGGGGTTGAGTGGGGAAAAATACGTTTAGGGAGTAGCGATAATTGGGTATTTTCCTCAAGAAAAAAAATTTTGATTGTTCCACATCCACAGAAAGAGCATCATTTTCTGAGCACGTCGATATTTCGACACTGATTTTTCATAAGGTGCCGTGTTGTTCGTGAAAATCAAGTTTTGAGATGTTTTAAATGTGGAGAATTTGGACACATGAGCAGGGATTGTAAAAATATGCAGCAGACGAATTTCACGCCAAGTCGTCTTCGTGATTGGCAGCACCCTCTCAGAATTCAATGAAACTTTGTGGATGTGTAGACCATGTCTTTTCAAGCAAATTTGCATACTTTGTTTTTTTTTTCAACATTTATCTAGACTGCAATTTGAAAAGGGCTTAAGTTTTTTGATCGATTTTTTAAAATCAACATACCTCAAAAAGGAAAAGACTTGCAAAAACGTGATGTATGGATGACTTTTAGAAAATTGTCTTAACTTTTATAAAAAATAAAATTTAAAAATTGTTAAATCGATTCTTACACACTAAGAAAAATATTTTAAAATTTAAAGCCAATTTGGAAAAAATGGCTATCTTAGAATTGGACGAAATTTTTACTCAATAAAGACAATATAATTGTCTAAAAGTTCGACATACAATGCAAGACGGGCACTTTTAAGGGAAAAAAGTTTTTCCTACAACAACTTTTTCATGTCCTTTTTTTACCGTGAATCACGCAAACTCGTCTAGTTATGGTCTTCAACACCTCTATAGAATCCAATAAAATTTAGCAGTCATAAAGAATTGAATGTATTGAACATCTTTGCAAAAAACAACTATCATCTAGACTAACATTTGAAAAGGGTCAAAAACATTCTATTTCCCTTTACACTGATAGGCAAAATAAAGTGCCCACCTCATCGTTTTTTTCAATTTCTCTCATTTACTTGGTTCAAATTAAAGTAAACAAACTGTATTTTTTTTATTATCTTATTTTTTATATTCTTTTTAAGTTTCACTTATGGAATACTGAAAAAAGGAGTTTTACTTAAAGAAAAAAAAATCAATTTGTGTTGAAAAAAAAAAAAGTGACAAAATAAAGTGCCCATTTCATTTGGGCTACAGAAAACATAAATTAAAGTAAAATAAAAGCATTTCAATAATTGATGTGTCCTCCTTTGGCCTTCAGGACCTCCTGTAGGCGCTTCGACATGCTCTCGACCAGGTTCTTTAGGTGCTGTGGATCTAGCTCTTCCCAGGCGCGCTCCAGGGCTTCAAAATAGTTATTTTTATTGGTAACACCAGTTTTGTCAACCCTGGCATCGAGAATCGCCCACAAATTCTCGATGGGATTGTGGTCCGGGCTTTGTGGAGGCCATTCCAGCGGTTTGATCCGACAAGACCGCAAGAAAGACTTGGTCTTCTTGGCAGTATGCTTCGGGTCGTTGTCCTGCTGGAATACGAACTTCTCCTCAAGGCCCGTCTGGATCAGCGAAACCTTCAGATTTTCTCGCAGGATGTGGATGTAAGAATCTGCCGTCATTATCCCGTCGATTTTCACAATGCTTCCCACTCCACCCCACGAAAAACACCCCCAGACCATCACATTTCCTCCTCCATGGTTCATCGTGCCTTGGATGTGGCGCTCCTGAAGATCCTCTCCCGATCTGCACCAAACACGAACCCGCTGCTTTCGGTTAAACAGCTCGAATTTTGATTCGTCCGTCCAGAGAACCGTTTTCCAGAACTCTAGGGGCTTATCCGCATGCTCCTTAGCAAACTTAAGCCGTTTGGTTTTGTTTACCTTGCTGATAAATGGGCGCTTCCGGACAAGTTTGCTATTCAACCCCTGTGCTACGAGACGGCGACGAACAGTTCGACCGGAAACTGATAACTGAAGGGTTTCCTGGATCTCGCGGACAGTTACCTTCAGGTTCTTCTTGACTTCGCGCATGATCCTGCGAGAAAATCTGGAGGTTTCGCTGTTCCAGACAGGCCTTGAAGAGTGTGAATACAGTGTGTTTACTTTAATTTGAACCAAGTAAATGAGAGAAATTGAAAAAACGATGAGGTGGGCACTTTATTTTGCCTATCAGTGTATAATCAGTAAAACAGAACCAAAAGTGTACGTTTAAGCAAAACTCATTCATAACTGCTTGTTCGGATATACCTATTTTTGGGGTGATTCAAATATGGCTTCGTATATATTTGGGAGGGGGAGGCTTTGCGTAAGGAAAGTCAAGAATTGTTAGATTAGTACGTGTAAAAGGTATGTGAAAAATAGTGATAGAGGGGGGCTGATAAATCTAAAAAAAATAGCTAAAAAAATTTGAACCGTCTTTAAATGGATATGCATCAAGATATGCATTTATTTTATTTGTTTATTTATATGTGCATTTTCGCGTATTAGTAATTAACATAGCCTCATATATTTAATCTATAAATCTTTCACATACAGAGTAAATTTCTTTGTATTATCCTTTGAATCAGAAAACCTTTTAGCTGAAATTTTATTTTCTGAAATAGGTACAAATCAATAAACCTGTGCACCAGGTATTGTTTTTACGGGGCTATATAACCCCTCGAGTTCTTATGACATTTTTGCATACTGTTGAGCTGATATGAAGCAGAAATTCAGTTTTGTAATAATTTTATTTGGCTGTTCAACTGCCCAGTCATATAGTTCCCGAGGAGTTTTGATTGTGTTTCCATAATCTTGAGCAGGGCTTGCTCTCTTTGCCATTCGCTTGAGAGTACCAGCAATAGCATCAAATAGAGCTATGAGACGTTGCAACGAAGTGCCATTCTGCTTCCAATCCATACTTGAACTTGAAATTGCACAAGCTGGCAAAGTTCTTTTTATTTTTATAATGGGCCGCTGCTCCATCTGACATGAAAATAATATTTGGACAATATATTGATTTTTTAATGAAATCTAGCAATTTTGATATTAGCAACTGAACTGCTATTGAGTCATGGGTCAATACCCCAGATATTATGATGAAGCTTTTGTTATCCTATTTATTGTCCTGCTTGTAATATACTTCAAGGTTTTGCTAATAAACAGGATCAACCACCTGATTTAATTGTATTATCACTAGAGCTTAAAAAAATAAATAAAAATAAGCCCTTTCCAAATGGTAACTTTGATTTTTCAAACATTCAAAGACCCTTTAATAAATCTATAATTGTCATTATAATTAAACTTAATTGGCTTCTCTGAGATTTTAGGACCAAATTATAAGACGAATTGGCGCGACACACGGTAAAAATAGGACTTGAAAAATTTGTTGGCAGAAAAACTTTTTTTCCTTCAAAGTTCACATCTCGCAATGTATGGCGAACTTTTAGACAATTATATTGCCTTTATTAAAAAAAATTTCGTCCAATTCTAAGATAGCCTTTTTTTTCAAATTGACTTTAGATTTAAAAATATATTTTTTAGTCTGTAAGAATCGATTTAACAATTTTTAATTTTATTTTTCATTAAAGTTAAGACAATTTTCTAAAAGTCACCCATACATCACTTTTTAGTAAGTCTTGTCCTTTTTGAGTAATGTTGATTTAAATAAAAACGATCAAAAAACTTATGCCCTTTTCAAATGGCAGTCTTGATACATTTTAAAAAAATACGCAAAGTTGCTTGAAAAGACATAGTCTACACACCCACAAAGTTTCATTGGATTCTGAGAGGGTGCTGCCAATCACGAAGATTTTTATTTCGCAAAGCAGCAATGTTCCGTTTTAATATTCTAAGTGACTCAGACGATGAAGAAAATAGTTCGAGAGAAACTCGGAGGCATCGTAGGATAAAGTTTTTCGCTCCCCGAATCAATTTCACCTTTCAATATATGCAGCGGATTTTTATGAGTATTTTCGGATAACCCCTGCATAAGTCGAAGAAATACTCCGAGTGATCGGCCCTGATATTCAGCTTTGCAAGCGTGGAGGAGCATTCCAGCCTTTTCAACAACTGTGCATTACGTTACACCGACTGGATAAAGGAAACAAGGACCACGGCACCGGACTAACTCATGGGATCCACAAATCAACTGTAGGAAGGATAATACATCGCGTGGTTGGAAGCGTTTGTTGACAGAAATGGTTCCCATTCCGTTAATTGTATGGTCGTCTGTGGCCCAAATATGGAGTTCTATTCTGTCAGTGATCATTGGCCTGGAAGTGTGCATGATGCAAGTGTACTACGTAAAGGGTGGAACGCTCAAAAATTTGCCAAACGTGATTAAGTGCACACTGATTAGTTTATTATATAAATGATCAATCTCTATTTCTTTTTTAAGTTCATCGTCCAGAAAACACTGGAAAATTATTTAATTTGGCTTCCGATTTACGTTTCAGACCTTCCATCAAGTTTTGCACCACTGTTATATCTACATTATTTGATGCTGAACGCCAATTTGCCTTGAATTGAAATTTCACTTTCAACTGTTTTTTTTTTTTTTAGGTATCTTGAGGTTTCTCTTTACGATTGCCCATTATTTTTCAATTGGGCGCAGTTCCGGCGAGTTTGGAGGGTTTTTCCCTTGGGGTACGATTATCATACTATTGGCAGTATACTATTCCTGAGCCATTTTTTCGTAGTGGCAAGAAGCGAGGTCTGACCAAAACAGCACGGAACAACTATGTTTCTTTAAGAAAGGCAAGAAGCTTTTTGCAAGCATTCCTTTACCTAAATATATTGGTTGACAGTGCCAGGTGTCACGAAACTTTCGCTTTTCAGACAAGTGCAAATCGCCTGCCAAACCAAATTTTTTTTTGGGAACTTTGACATTTTGTTCTGCTTGGCAACAGCCTTGACGTATATTTTACTGTCCATTACGACGCAATCAAACTTGATCAACAAACTCGTGTACAACTTCCGCGCTTCCGTTGGCTGTTGTGTTTTGCTTATCATCTCGATTTGGTGTCACATATGTAAAGTCCGGCTCGTTTCTTTGCTCTTTGCACTGTTGTATGGGTTCCCAATTTGTTTCCGATATAAAAAAAATTTGAGTAATGAAAACGCCATTCTTCTCCCCCCCCCCCCTTTTCCTGTTCCCCCCCCCCGCCCCCCCCCCCCCCCCCCCCCAAAAACCCCAATTACCCCCACGCCGCGGAAATTTTTTTCACCGCACAAAAAATTCACCTCTTCTTTCCTCCCCCCCCTCCACACAACCAAAAAAAAATGCCAAAAAACAAAAAGAGTCAACATTCCGTTTGCATGCACCTACAGGATGAGGGTTTTTCAATTTTTTAAAAACACCATCAAAAAAAACACCGCCATTTTGAAGCCGCCCAAGTTTTGAACGTCCCATGCTTTAGAAGTAGTTTATTTCGGCTTATGGAAGAAGCAAACATGTTCTCCAATGGAGTCACATTGGGAGATTCAGCGTATCCGTTGAAAGTTTGGTTAATGAAACCACTGACGAACGGTCCAACAAATGAAGATGAGCGTGAATATAACACAATATTAAAATCCACAAGGCAAACAGTTGAGCGGACACTGGGACTTCTAAAAGAAAAATATCCGTGTTTGAACCATTTAAGAGTAAATTATGATTTTGCAGCACAAATATTCAAATCTTGTGTGACATTGTGCAATGTAGCACGGCGAATTCAAGAGGACATCGGCTTCAAAAATGTTTCTTTTCATAATGAGGGGGTTGATTCTGGATTGATTGAAAATAACACAGATGTGGATGCACGAAGACGACAATTACAAATCATTCAATCAGTGTTTTAGCACACTGACATAGCTTCCGATGTTATCGATATCATAGTTTTGAAACAAATACATTTACTTAAAAACTACGCTTTTGTTTGTTTCTATATCTTCGTCATCTATAACTTTTCATAATTCGACAATTCCTGTTCCGATGTTGTTTCATTCAACCAGTATTTTTTGAAAAACAAAGAATCAAACATGCATTTAATAACATATAACAATCATATAGATAAAGTACTAAAAACAAAAACAACTTAATTTACATAGCTCTTCTCACTTACGCCATTTCCCCCCCCCCCCCCCCCCCCTCCCCCCCCCCCCCCCCCTCCCCCCCATCAATACCAACCAACTCTTCCCTCCCTTCTCTCCCCCCCCCCTCCCATCCTCCTCCCCACCCTCCTTCCTCACATTCCCCTCACCTTCTTTTTTTTCTTCCTTCATTTTTTTTTTTTCTCATCTACACTTTGTTCCTTCTTACCTACAGCCACATACACAACCCCGCCTTCCCTCTCTTCCTCCATCCTTTCATTGCAACATATGATTATTCCTCCCTCGACATTTACTATCTCTTGATATCCATTCCCTTCCGTAGTTATACCCTCCCTCCCCCGCACCCCCCCAGCACACCCCCTCCCACCTTTTTTGCCACCCCCCCCGGACATTCCCCCCCCCTCACGTAATGCAAACAATAAAAACTATAAGGGACGGTCCAATGGGGTTGTACGCAAAGTTGACGTAGGACTACGCAGCAATCGAATTCCCATACACATCAGGGCTATCCGCTAATTAATTTAAGTCAGTTCTGAAAAGGGCCAAGACAATTCTATTGTACACTCTTTAGAAAGCATTTGGTGGCTCTTAATTATGATACGGCCCCAATTGTATTTTCTACGATGGTTGAGAGGGCCACTATCTCTAACGCGTAGAAGATAGTTATGGATCTGTTGGTTCATTGGTTGTTCAACGCGCTTTGACATTTACTCCGGGACGCGGCGTTTAAAGCAATGCCATGTTCAGCCGGGCGCGGTAATGGAAATTTCAAACAGCCCAAGAGAAAATGTTAACCAAATAAACTCTTTAATTGGAAAATTGATTTGGTCATCCTGAAAAGGACGGATTTAGTTGACGGGGAAGAAACAGTTCGCGATTGGACTTGGGCTTTCTTTCTTGGTTCATCTCGTGGTATAGTTGATTCTTGTCTCGTTGTCACGGGCGGCTTTTTTCCCACCAAATCGTAGGCTTCAGCAGCCATGTTTCTCGCAGCGAGGTTGACGGGAGCATCGGCACCAACGCCTCTCTGGGCAACGACTGCTCGCCAGTGCTGCTGCCGGCTACGATCCAACTGCAGAACCCACTCGGCACAGCTCCACGACCACCGAAAAACTAATTCAAAATGCGAAGGTGTACCCGTTATATTCATGGCTGCCTAGGAGACGTTCGTTACTTAAATATGAAATCTGTGCTAGAAAAGTACTGTGTATTTGGTAAATTTACTCTGAAATAATATAACTATTTCGGTCACCGCTGGCTGCCAATTGACAAGAATGTCGATACCGTTAGATAAATTCAAATCAAACAAACTCTTTAGCTGGGAAAATCATATTGGTTGTCCTGAAAAGAACGGATTTTCAATGACCTACTAATCACTGGTAACTGGTCATGCTAATGTTGCTAGTTAATGCATTTTCTGCACACATTAGCGATGATGATGGTGGCTGGCTTATACCGTTCATACCACCCAATGTAGCGCCTTACCGAATGATGTCTACCAACTAGATCAAACACAAGCACCTCGTGGTTGCGCCTACCATCTGGCTACAAATTAACCACTCCCAAGTAACAATTTTTGTTTTGTTCCAGCCGTATAGCACTCCTCCCGGCTTTGTTGATAAAACTACATACAAAACTGTTTTGTCTACCAATACCTCCTCTATGCTTCTTTAAAGCCGAAATTTGTACAAAGTGGCCCAGTCTATAGACGATTGTGAAAACAAGTTAATAAAACCTTTATAAGACCATAAAGATTTTGAAAATGTTCTAGTAAAAGATGTTATGACCACTTGAGAACCTTCATAAAAGCTATTGGCTGCCATACAAGGTTTCATTCCAGTATATGTAACTTATACAGTTCAATATTCAATATTCTTTCAAGAATATGTAAAATCAATTCTAAAATATGTAATATCATTGTCATTTAATCAATGTTAAACGATAATTTTCGTGCAGGAATTAAATAAGCCTTTAAAAATTTCTCTAAATGTTTAAAAATCGCCTCATGCTATTATTTAAAACAGCTTAAATATTTATTTGTCATGACATTGTGAAAACTGTCATGAATATGACGCTCTATCTGAAAAACTGCTATTTTCTTGACGAAAGTAATTTAAGATTTCCTACCTCGAGTTGAAGGGCCTTCTCCAGCGTCCCAACTAGTAGATGGAGACGCATTACCTTCGGCCGCTTTCTTGTTCGCCCGATAACAACGAGCTCTCTCGGCAGCGGTTCTTGGCTGCTTCGGCGGACGTTCTGACTGCTGCTCCTTCGAACGCTTGAGCGATGCACGCATATACTTTTTAGCCATATGCTGCGACATCTCACTTTCACTTTACAACACTTTCTCAAAAATATTTGAAATCCTATTGAAAGGTAGGGACTCTATCCATTGCACTAAAACGAACTAAAACACATTTAAGTACTGATTGGAATTTGAAGAGAACATTACCAACATTAAACAACTTGTTATAAGAGGATTATGTCTGTTATAGGGAAATCATAACATGGCAGTAACCAGCGGGCTGCGTTACATCTTTTAATACTAACCGACTGCATAACAAGCCGCTTTCTAGCAACAACGAACTAAACCATCGCCTATTTGGCTACAGGCTGCTCGCCAATGCGCCCTTCACAGTGCTTGCCAATGCCAGCAACCAAGCTAATTTACTTAATCCACTATGTACAACTAGGAAGTACAAAATGTGTACACATGGTCAGTCAGCGGTGTTGCAGTTTGACTCGAATTAACTCCTAATATTTCGTTTGTTGGTTGTCCAACCTGCTTGTCCACTTGCTTGTCCATCTGCGACGGTTAAAGCTATGCCATGTGTATCCCAGTGCGTCGTAATGTAAATTTGGATGAGCGCAAGAGAAACTTCAAATTAACAAACTCTTTAGATAGGCAAATTATGTTGTTCGTCCTGAAAAGGACGGATTTTAGTTGACGGGGAGAACATGGTTCCAATTGAACTTGGGCTTATCACTCGGTCATCTTGTACAGCAGGACAGCCTGAAAAATACATCACTCTGTGAAATGTTCACACCGGAAAGTTTCATCAGCTCTGCGTCGTTGTGGATGGCCAGCTGCATGTGACGTGGTATGATTTTGGTCGACACGTTGTCACGGGTTGGTATTTCCTGCCATCTCGAGCACTTCATCGGCCAGGTATTCCATCGCCGCAGCGAAGTAGACGGGGGCTCCGACACCAACGTGCTCGGCGTGGCGCAGTTACCGTTCCCGAGCAGACGGTGAATGCGACTGGTAACAGCAAACCGGTGCGATTCGTGCGGGACTTTGGCTTGCTCTTGAAGTTTCCTCGAGCTGCTACGTATCACAAATGACTGCTGGCCATGCAAGGGCCTTTTTTATATAATGGCATCGGGTACCATTGAATGGAAGGAAGGTGGTAACACAAAGGCAATGCGAAACAAATTTTACAAAAGGGGAAGGGCCTCACTAGTTGCGGCAGACACCAGCAAGGAAATGAAATCATCACGCTGTTATGGTTTCGGATGTTAAATTCACATCACCTTATGTTAAAGAAAAATGCCCTTTTCAGGGACAAAACCCCCAACCAAAGAGAGTCGAGATATGGACATATGTTTCGTTTGTTGGTTATTAAACATGTTTAGCCATTTACTTCGAGACGCGACCTTTAAAGCTATGCCATGTTGAGCCAGTGCGTGGGAATGTAAATGTTGATGAACGCAAGAGAAACTTCAAATTAACAAACTCTTTAGATAGGCAAATTATGTTGTTCGTCCTGAAAAGGACGGATTTTTGTTGACGGGGAGAACATGATTCCAATTGAACTAAGGCTTTTCACTCGGTTTTCTTGTACAGCAGGACAGCCTGAAAAATACATCACTCTGTCAAATGTTCACACCGGAAAAGTTTCATCAGCTCTGCGTCGTTGCGGATGGCCAGCTGCATGTGACGTGGTATGATTTTGGTCGACGCGATGTCACGGGTTGGTATTTCCTGCCATCTCGAGCACTTCTTTGGCCAGGTATTTCACCACCGCAGTGAAATAGACGGGGGCTCCAGCACCAACGCACTCGGTGTAGAGCCCTTCCATAGCAGACAGTGAATGCGAACGAGCGGGAGCTGCAA
Organism: Aedes koreicus; assembly: GCA_024533555.2. NCBI lineage: Eukaryota > Metazoa > Arthropoda > Insecta > Diptera > Culicidae > Aedes > Aedes koreicus. The sequence continues at coordinate 112,113 of JAHHFK020002232.1, read as the reverse complement.
TCCGGTGACGGTGCGTAGCCGAGCACCTACTCAACATCTTTGAGATCGCTGAAAGACTGACGGAAAATTTCAACGTGTCCCCCTTAAATATCTTTTCCTGATGCATAGGAGACGTTCGTTACTTGAATATGAAGTCTGTGCTAGCAAAGTACTGTGTATTTGGTAAATTTACTCTGAAAAATCGGCATTATAAGACATCACCTCATATTTGCGTTAATTTCAGTAGTTGAATGTTAAAAATCAATAGTTTTTAATATTTAAATCGAAGCGTAGAAAATGTTCCAATCGATTGGTGTAAACATTTTGAAAATCAATCGTGGAATGACTTAGTTATTAACGTTCAAAACCTATATATTTTTCGTGACGCTCCAAATTTTCGCAATTCGAACGTGTACCCCAGTATTGAAAACACAGACGTAGTCCTACGTCAAAATTTTTTTTTATTTTTATTCCCCTCCCTCTCCGCACGGAAGAAAAAACGGACCAGACCAACACAACAATATTCGATTTTAACCCAACCAAACAAACAATAAATTTTTTAATTTTTGAAGGATTGTTAAAAAACTGGGAAAAAAGTTTTATAAATACCCCAATATTATAAGCTCTCTTAAATATTGTATATTAAAATTCAAAGAAAATTATATCATAGAAACCAACATAACCCCTAAATCACGAATTCGAGAGCACTTTCCCACAGAGAGTTTCCCTAGAGAGAACAAAATCACGGGTGTCTTTTTTTTTTCTAAAAGCTATCCCATTTCATTTTTGAAAATTTAAATTTAAAAAGGGTTTTTGTTACACAAAATAAAAAAAATATTTTTTTTTTTAAAAAAAATATAATATTTTTTTTTTCTTACTTCTAGGAAGAGCTTTATATCGTCGGCATATATTAAGACTTTTACAATTTAAAGAATGAATGAAATATCGTTTACGAAAAGAATAAACAAAAGAGGGCCTAGATGGGATCCTTGGGGGACACCTGAGGAGACTTGAATAGGATTTGATTCCTTTCCTTTGAATCTTACTTTTTGTTGGCGGTTAGTTAGGTAACATTTGAGCCATTTGAGAAGACCTGGCTCAATACCCAGTTTTTGTAATTTGAATAGTAGCATGGGAATGTCTATCCGATCAAATGCCTTACTGAAATCTGTATAGAGAGCTTCTAAGTGGTTTCCGTTATCAACGGAATCAACGTGTAGTTACGAATTCTAGTAAATTTGTATTAGTTGAACGTCCTTCCTAGAACCCATGTTGATTGTTAGTAATCCTGTTTTTGATTTGATAGAACAGCTTTTCATTAACTATTGCTTCAAAAAGCTTAGGAATGCATGAAATAATGGCAATTCTACGGTAATTGCGTATGTCAGATTTTTTGCCATTTTTAAATATTGGTACTAGGTAGGAGCTCTTCCATGATTTGGGAAAAATGCCAGATTCAAGCGACATATTGAAAACCCAAAACAATGGAGTTGTGAATTCTAACGCTAAGTTTTTTAAAAATACGGGTGGAATACCGTCAGGTCCACATCCTTTCGATACATCTAAAGGGCGATACGGTCAAAATTTGGTCAATATCAACTTGACGTATTTCTTTCAATGTTGCCTTTAAAAAACCTGAACACCCCTCATTTTGAAGGTGTGTGTGTGTAGAATGTTGCTCCTATTTTGATTTTGGAATTCACTATTCAGTTGTCAAAATGCCGTCCAAGCAAGAAGAGCAGCGTATCAAAATTTTGCTGGCGCATCGCGAAAATCCGAGCTACTCGCACGCAAAGTTGGCAAAATCGCTAAAAGTTGCCAAATCAACCGTTACAAATGTAATTAAAGTGTTTGGGGAACGTTTGTCGACAGCCAGGAAGTCTGGATCGGGGGGAAATCGAAAACCGGAAGCCGCTGAGACGACAAAGAGAGTTGCCGGTAGTTTCAAGCGAAACCCTAACCTATGTCTCCGAGATGCCGCAAATAAGCTGGGTGTATCGTCTACAACCGTGCATCGAGCCAAAAAACGAGCCGGACTATCGACTTACAAGAAGGTAGTGACTCCAAATCGCGATGATAAACAAAATACGACGGCCAAAGCGCGATCCCGGAGGCTGTACACGACGATGCTGACGAAGTTTGACTGCGTGGTAATGGACGACGAAACCTACGTCAAAGCCGACTACAAGCAGCTTCCGGGACAGGAGTTTTATACGGCAAAAGGAAGGGGAAAGGTAGCAGATATTTTCAAGCACACGAAACTGTCAAAGTTTGCAACGAAATATCTGGTTTGGCAAGCCATCTGTACCTGTGGCTTGAAAAGCAGCCTTTTCATAGCTTCCGGGACTGTCAACCAAGAAATTTACGTGAAAGAGTGTTTGAATAAACGTCTGCTGCCTTTCCTGAAGAAACACGGTTGTTCCGTACTGTTTTGGCCGGATTTGGCATCTTGCCATTACGGTAAAAAAAAAGCCATGGAGTGGTACGCCGCCAACAACGTGCAGGTGGTTCCCAAGGACAAGAACCCTCTCAACACGCCAGAGCTCCGCCCAATTGAGAAATACTGGGCTATTGTCAAGCGGAACCTAAAGAAGACCAAAAAAACTGCTAAGGACGAGCAGCAGTTCAAGGCAAACTGGCTTTCTGCGGCGAAGAAGGTGGACAAGGTGGCTGTACAAAATCTGATGGCAGGGGTCAAGCGTAAGGCCCGGCAATTCGGATTTGGAAAAGCGGAAGCCTAACTGAATATTTTTCCTGAATTTTATACTAATTGAACTTGAAAAAGAAATTTAATTTGATTTTTTAAATAAACGATTTCACCGATTTACACGCGTTTTCCCTTGACCAAATTTTGACCGTATCACCCTTTAATTTATTCAATGCTTCTCTAATGTCTTGTACATTCACGCTGTTGACACTAACATCATTAGCAAACTCTGGGAAGAAATCAAAATATTCGCGATCACAATCTTCTTCCGAAAATGTGGAATAAATTTCTTGGAAAAAACTTGCAAATAAGTTGCAAATTTTTTCTGAGTTATCCCCAACATTTTCGTTCAGATGCATTTTGGATGGAAAATTGTACGATTTCAATTTAGTTTTCACGTAGCTAAAGAAATTTTTGGACAACATTTTATTTCACGTTCAGTTTTAGAATTGTACTCTTCAAAAGCAATGTCAGTAGCTAGATTTAGTTGATCGCAAATGTTCAAATAGGTGACCAGATTATCGTTACTACTATACTTTTTATAAATTTTGCGAGCTTTTTGTTTGCGGTTTTTCATTTTTTTTACTTCTTGGTTATACCAAACCGGATGCTTTGAATTGTTTTACCGCCTTATTTTTTTCACAGGTACGTGTTCATTTATAATTTCAAATAGTAATTTATAAAAGACATCTACTGACGTTTCGATATTTTTCTCGTTTCTAAAAATCGTTCGCCAATCTATTCTGCTTAGCCTATGCTTTATTTTTTCATAATTTGCCGAGTGGTATTGAAAGATCTCTTCGTACTCGCAGCCGTCGGGTCTTTTGTTTTCATGTACAAATATAGATAACTCAATAGCTGTGTGAAACGCTTAATTTTTTCCATAATGGAGTAACTGATTCGGTCACACAGAAGTCTTCAAGAATATTTGTTAAAAGGAAATATAAATAGCAATTTTGCCGATTTTTAACATGATTAATTTGATTGAGTCCTAAACTTGCACTTTTGTCAAAAATAAATTGTAGTGTTTCACTTTCTCCAACAATTGGAAGCAAGATGCTTTCATTTTCAATGTCTGGAACAAAGTCAATAGTACGCTGATTAAAGTCTCCATATATGTGAAGTTTTACTTCTGGGGCAAGGTTGGACAAGATTTCTTCAGCAATATTGAAAACAAAATTCATACACGTCTTTACGAGCATTGTTTGGAGGGAAAAACACAGATGAAAATACGTTTGTTTCACCTGCGATATGCACCTTTACCCATACATGTTCAAATTCTTTACATTTCGACGTAGTGATACTTTCGGAGTTCAAATTGACCGAGACGGCAATAAGAACACCCCCTCCTGACTTTTTTTTTCAGACATTTGAAAATTTCTGTCATCCCTATAAACATTATATCTGCTTCCAAAAACTGCTTCACTTCGTACACTATTATCCCAATTGGTTTCATTTGCCAAAATTATTGGGTAGAAACAACACAAAATTTTATTTTGAATTTCTTTCATCTTAGCCGGACTTCTCATTCGATTGAAATTTTGGCAATATACCAAAAAATCTGTTCCTATCTGTGTTTGAGGTGAAGTAGTTTGTTGGATCGTGTACGTCAAATTTGTACAACTAAAACTATTTACCTCTCCTTGCTGTAGAGAGGTCGTCAGGTCCTCAAAAAAGGTAGATTCTGCGAGATCTTCTGCTTCCTCCAAAGGCTGCCGTGCTTGGCTGGATCACTTCTTGATGAAATACTGATTGCTCTAAACTTTCCGGAATTTCTAGTCCCTCTAATATTGGTGATTCATTGCCGAGAATGTCGTAAACCATAATATCGACATCGTTCGTCCTTGTCTCAGGTCGGACACCAGTGCTAGTTCTCCTGGCATTGTCTCGTTTTTCCACAAATTCGAGACCGATATATAATCATTTTACAGTCACTGATACATGCTATACCAATAAATACATATCATCGACATATTTCGGACATTTGGCGGTAGAACATCCCGAACGTACAAAGGGTCTTTGCCACTCGGCAAAGCGCCGATAGATTTGGCATACTCTCCAATACTCGTCCAAGCTTTGATATGCAGTTCCTTGGTAAGCACTGCAGAAAATGGTCCAAACAGAACTTCTTCTTGTTCCCGAATAGGATCAAGAACGCAAAGTTTTATTTTCCGCTGCTCCTCACGTTTATTATTCTTTTTAGCAGACATTTTTCAAACTTTGAGAGCTCCAAAGTAAAGACAATTCGAAAACACAAACAATTTCGTTTCGCGGGAAACCGGTAAATATTGTTCAGTTTTGACAGACGGATCCATTAGTTCACTAGTAGTTTCAGCGTAACTAATCATACAAGTGCTCATATTATTAGTAACACAGATATTATGCAACGCAAAATATTAGTTCTTGTAGGTTTTGGACTTGTAACATTCATGGTGTTTTTTCTTGACCCTTCCTTTTCATTCTCCATTTTTTTATCGACACCCGGAATATAAGGTTCTCCAATATTCTAAAACTGAATTATTACTAAGTTAAATTATTTGATTAGTGAAACAATGATCTTTGTAAGATACGCATAAAACGTAAGTAATACATTAAAGTCGGCTTAACGATAATAATGTAAATTTATTTGTAGCAAATTTAAGCGTTTCAAAATAAATGCGTTCCAAAACTCGTGAAGCTTCAGTTGTGATAACTATTAACATCCCTATATTTCAACATAGATGATGACTACAATGACTGTTGATTAACAGTTCATTCGATAAATCAAGCTCATTCATTATTCGCCTCAATGCGTCATTCTGTTGAAACTCAATCAGCTTTGTTTACCGCCGAGCCTTTTTCGACAAATCCCGGTACACACTGTACTACATGGGAACAAAATATGATCGATTTGTAGCTCTACTAACGAAAAACCTAATTTAAAATTCAATTACACTCCTGGTGTTCCCTTCGTGGTTCATTTCTCTTCTCGCTCTTGTTTCCAACTTTTTTTTTTTGTGCACCATCCTGAAGCCCGATGAAACCCATTAGGTCATGTGTAATCGGATTGAAATTCACTGTTTTTTCCTTTTGCAGTTTATGCAAATTTCTGCACCGGACCAAGGGTAGGTATCACTAGCAAACAACGGCAAACAAGCATTGTTTTTATTTCCTTGTGCCTTCATTGTTGTTCTACAAACAGGCGTTTTTTCTGAATTGAAATATACAAGGCATCGGAGAAGTGAAGCACATCAATTCTCACAAGTCAAACTTTTTCATGTTGTTTAAACCAAAGCTAAAGTTTAACCACGCGGTATCGCACAACCAGACATGCTGCTAGTAACGGTTACCAAATAAATAATACTAAACCTACAGAGAATTAATGCGCTGAATGTGGAAGGAACTTTTATTTTTTCTAGTTGTTTTGGTGCCAGCAAGTGCGTTCCGGAAGCACTTATGTTCTAGGCACGCCATACCTACATAGTGAACAGCTCACTGCACTTCTAAATGGAGAAAGTTTATTCGAACAACTAAACTGAGTGAAGTGGAGAGAAGATACGGACTTGTTTGCATGATGCTCTCAGGGCCGCATCACCACCCTCTCGGCATAAATTGTTCACTGTTCTGGAGATGTTTCCCCGGTAGGAAGCTTTTTGATTCCCATATGCCAAGAAAGAAGCTTAAGTGCACTCGTCTCGAATTGATGAAATCTTGTTGGAAATGTATTCATATGGGTATAGTATATGTCGACCTCAATCATGCTGGATATTGCCAGTTCATATCCTGAGTTAACTTTCGTATTGAATCATAGCATAGTATCCGCCACACTTAAAAACAAAATAGGAGAATCAATATGCTCGATATATTTTTCAATCTTTCAACGTGACGTCACAAATAAAACGAGCCAATGCAAAAACATACCAACGCACCACCTCATTAGATTGTCTGTGGAAGGTAATCAATGATCCCCATGGTAGTGATCACTTACCAATTATTATCTCAATCACAAATAGTTTTCTCAAAACAGACCAATCAATCCATGTTCCTTATGACCTCACGAGGCATATCGATTGGCAACATTTTGCATCGGCGGTAACCCTTGGTATTGATTCTACCGATCCTCTTCCACCATTAGAAGAGTATCGTTTCCTTTCCGACCTGATGTTCAAAAGTGTATTAGAAGCTCAGAAACGACGTGGTCCAAGTGCATCCCTCAAAAGAAGACCCGCCACCCCTGGGTGGGATGACGAATGCACTGAGTTGTATCTTGAGAAATCCGATGCGTTTAAAGATTATCGTAGACATGAAACATGTGAGCTTTTTGATAAGTACCTCAAGCTTGAGAAAAAGCTTAAAAACTTACTCAAAGCAAAGAAACGCAATTACTGGCGTTCGTTTGTAGAGGGACTATCTCGGGAGACCTCGATGACAACGCTTTGGAGAAAGGCTCGTTACATGCGAAACCGCTCATCCTCCAATGAGAGTGAAGAATACTACATGCAATGGATATTCGACTTCGCTAAAAAGGTTTGTCCAGACTCTGTCCCAACACAACCGAATTTACGGGATACTACCCGAAAAAACGGTTCTCTGGACGAACCATTCACAATGTTGGAATTTTCAATGGCACTGCTTTCATCGAATAACTCTGCTCCGGGAAGCGATATGATTAAATTCAACCTACTAAAAAATCTCCCCGATATCGCTAAAAGACGATTACTTAACCTGTATTACACTCTCATGGAATTAAATATAGTTCCACCCGCATGGAGGCAGGTTAAAGTAATAGCTATTCAAAAGCCTGGGAAACCAGCGTCTGATTACAATTCTTACCGTCCGATCTCTATGCTATCATGTTTAAGGAAATTGTTAGAAAAAATGATCCTAACAAGACTTGACCGTTGGGTTGAATCAAACAACCTGTTATCAAATACGCAATTTGGTTTCCGAAAGAGCAAAGGAACAAACGATTGTTTAGCGTTGCTTTCATCTGATATACAACTGGCCTTTGCACACAAGGAGCAATTGGCTTCAGTATTTCTGGATATTAAGGGCGCATTTGATTCAGTTTCCATAGATATACTGGCAGATAGTCTGCACAGTAGTGGATTACCAGGAATTTTAAATAACTTTTTGTATAATTTACTGTCAGAAAAACAAATGCCCTTTAATCTAGGTCAACTGACAACTTCCAGAATTAGCTACATGGGCTTACCCCAAGGCTCATGTTTAAGTCCCTTGCTTTATAATTTTCATGTTAAAGATATTGATAACTGCTTGGAAAATAGATGCACGCTAAGACAACTTGCAGACGATGCTGTGATCTCCTTTAGAGGTCCACGTGCGGAAATCTTGCAAAGACCATTGCAAAATTCCCTGGATAATCTGTCCATCTGGGCCAGAAATTTGGGGATCGAGTTTTCACCGCATAAAACCGAATTGGTAGTGTTTACTAGAAAGCGGTTCCCTGCCCAACTGCGTCTCAATCTTTGACCTTCAAATACCTAGGAGTCATATTTGATCCAAAATGCACTTGGAGTACTCACATTGCGTATTTAAAACAGAAATGTCAACAAAGGATCAATTTTCTAAGATCAATTTCCGGGACATTGTGAGGTACCCACCCGGAAGACCTCATTAAACTCTATAAAACAACTATTCTTTCAGTTCTCGAATATGGCTCTTTTTGCTTCCTCTCGGCAAGAAACAGCCACCTCATCAAATTGGAACGCATTCAATATCGTTGTTTACGTATTGCCCTTGGCAGTATGCATTCAACGCACAATATGAGCCTGGAGGTACTGGCAGGAGTGAAACCCTTACAGAACCGTTTCTGGGAGCTCTCATCTAGAATACTGATCAAGTGTGGAATCAATAACAACCTTGTGATTGAAAACTTCGAAGAAATGCTCGAATTGAGTACCCAGTCTAGATTCTTACGCATCTATATTAACTATATGTCATCTGATATTAGTCTTCCATGCTGTAATTCTTCCAGTGTTCGCTTCCCTTATCACAGTTCCTCCATTGACTATGATCTCTCCATGAAACAGGCTATTCAAGGAGTTCCAGATCAACTTCGACTTATTATAATTCCCCATATTTTTATTAAAAAATACCAACATGTCAATTGCAATAGAAGAATTTACACTGATGGGTCACGCATTGATGGATCCACTGGTTTCGATGTTTACAAAGAATACTCATCTGCCTTCCGGAAACTTCAGGAACCTTGTGCCGTATATGTTGCTGAGCTGGCAGCAATCAATTTTGCATTGGGGATAATTTCCGACATGCCCATAGACCATTGTTTCATCGTCTCGGATAGTCTCAGTTCTATTGAGGCCCTTCGGTCGATGAAAACAGCGAGGCACTCATCCTACTTTCTTTCAAAAATAAGGGAGCAGATGTGTGCGTTGGTCGAAAGATCATTTAAAATTACCTTTGCATGGGTCCCCTTTCATTGCTCAATTCCAGGCAATGAGAAGGCGGACTCTCTAGCAAAGGTGGGTGCAAAAGAAGGCGAGAGTTTTGAAAGAAGAATTTCACATGATGATTTTTTCCCATTAGTACGTCAGAGTTCTCTTCAAAGTTGGCAAAACGATTGCACAAGTAATTCTCTTGAGCGGTGGTTACATTCCATTATTCCAAATGTTTCGTCGAGATCGTGGTTCAAAGGTCTGGATGTAAGTCGCGGTTTCATTCGTGTGATGTCAAGACTTCCAAACGATAATGTGACCCATTAACCTCGAGCTAGCCACGAGTTGACCCCTTTTTACTAAAATTGAAAAATTATACATTGTAAATAACAATATGGAATATCGGCTCCATAAAGTGTTACACACGCCTGAGCCTAACAAATAAACGAACTAATTAAAAAAAAACCAACGCACCACCAACAAACGTGTTGTCAACATTAAGGAGTCCGCAGACTGGCGCGTTTTTTTACCACGACGGCAGCCAGAAAATATTCACGGCGAAAAAAACGCCACGAAATCGCGTTTACCGTGGTGACGAATTCCGCAAGGTCAATGTAATAGCTGCATGCAAGTATAGTATAGGAGCCAAACTCTAAATTTGGGTTTATTTGAAGAGAAGGCATACTGCAGTGTTTGAGGAAAGTTGTTCAATGGATAGTTGGCCATCTTCTGGTGGCATCAAACATCCATCAGGGCACCTGCTGGACCTCGAGGAGACCCGCAACAACTGTAAAGTGGTCAATTTATGTGGATCTTAGAACTTTGTAGTTTTAAGGTAGGACTACGTTTCTCTTTTCTATACCGGGTGTCATTTCAAAATTTTGAAAAATAAGAGCGTTACGCAAAAGTGAAAGGTTTTTGAACGCTAATAACTCTCGTTTGACTGAACAGAATGATTTTAGTTATACACCATTTGATTAGAAATTTTTGATTGAATTTTCAATTAAGTACTATTAGTATAAGTAGTTCAACTCTTTACTTAAAAATGACTTACCTTTGCTCCCATACCAATCTGCATATGAAAACGTGGGTTTCCCTTTCCGTACCTGGTTGAAACTTTGGTTTTCCCTTTCCGGGTCCTCAAAAACGGGTGACAAATTGTTCAAATTGACTTCTTCTCTTAAGGTTACATTCTATGTTAAATACAGCCATAGCCCCTACTACTGAATTGTTTTTTATTTTCATTCTTTGTCTTATATTCTAATTTACATTTTTCTTAAGTGTTTTAGCCCAATGGGCTCTTCAGCTTTGATTTATGTGTTTCATGTGTTTAATGTGTTTAGTGTGTTTTATGTTTTAAGTTAATTTTCAGACCAGCCCTTGGGAAATTGTTTGTTTGAAATTTGATAACCTACTAAATCTGGTGGGGAATCAGATTCCGGATGATTTGGTGATCCGATGTCAGGCAGCGTGCTCTGTACCGATTGATAGACTCACTAAAGCAATCATCGAGCATTTTTATCTCGGCCAGACGGTGGACCTCAGATGTTCTTATCCTCGGAGGGGTGTTCAGGATCATCCTGACGAACTTATTGCCACACTATGCGACACTATAGAATTAGAGCAGGATAGATTGGCTCGAGTGGTCCGGTTTTGAACTGCAATGAGTATATTCGAAAATTACACAAAGTGTCCATTTATTATTTAACTACACAATTTTCAACGGACATGTACTTGCATCTTGAATCCATATCGATAATCAAAATTGATGCTCAGGATTCTCTAATAATTCATTCTATGGACTAAATATATGAAATTTCTAATATTTATGTAATTTCTTCTTATATATTATCAACATAAATAGGTCGCTAAACACTACTAATGCCAATATTTTAATCACATCGAAGAACAATACGTTCAGGATTGACCAATAGTTCATTTTATGAACTGAATGTATCGACATATCGAATATTCCTGGATCTTCCTGGAATTTCTGATGAAAATATGTATCCAGTACCATATTGGCCACATATGAGTTCGTAATTCTGGTGAAGTGTAAGAAGGGTTCAGTCTCACCATCGGTGGATTAATTCGAGTTTTTTAATTTAATTCTGCTTCTAAACTGGAGCATGGGTCAGGTTTCGATAACGGTGATTCTATTATATGATTTGCACAAATGTTTGCCGATAGCTACTAATTCAATGGATTGCTGATTGAGCAGGCTAATTTCATGGTTGATGCATATTATCTTTTGTTGCTGATCTCGCTGTATCGAATAGGGAAGTGACGTGATTTGTTATCGCAACAGCCCTACCAGCTAAACTGTTACTTTTGTTGATCGCGGAAAGCTCATTTTTTATACTGCTGAGCAGAGTTTCAAATCCTTTTTAAATGCTGTCAAACGCTTCATTAACGGCGTCAGGCTTGTGTTGGGATGCGAGCCGGTGCATCACCTCTGTATTGTCATGAAGCTGTTTTTCAAGGCGTTTCTGTTGCTCAACCAGCCCATTGTCGTCAAGCTTAGCCTGTAACAGCTCCTGTCCAGCACGAGTCGCAGCTGGAGTCGCAGTACATAGGAATTCACATCCACCAAGTTTTTGTCTCTCCTCCGTAGCGAGCCACGTTGAACGGTCACTCCAATGCAGGCAGCGTGAAATTACCGTAGACGACCGGCACACGTACACCAAACCGAATCGATGGAAGCGTCAAAAGTAAAAATTTCGCAGTTCATAGCGTATGCAAAAGTAAAACTACTGAGTCAACAAGAATAAACTTAGTCAATTAAAATAAATATAATCGAATACGCGCAAAGAACCGGCAATAAATTAAAAACGCGTCCACACTTATCGACGATCGGCGATTCTACATTCGGCTCTATTGATCATTTTTTTCGCCGGTCACTATCCGGAACTTGTACTCGTCGAGCTGAGTCGAATGGTATATGGCACTCGGAAAGATCGGATTTTGAAGCGACCGTACAGGGTGCGGCAGAAAATAATGCGAAAATTTGTTCTATTTCTTTCAAATCCCATTTTCAACTAATTCAAGCAATAATATCAACATTTCCGAGTACAGTTATCTTAATAAAGTCTTTTTAAACAAATTTGTTCAATATTTCCTCCATTTTTATTAATAACATCCTCGAGCCCACGCCGGAAGCCAGAGCATGCCTTTCGGACGTAGTCCTCCGACATTGACTGCCATGTGCGTGTTATGGTTGACTTCAGGATTATCACACTAGGGTGTGATGTTTTGCAGGCTCGTGCTTCAACATATGCCCAAATCGAATAATCCAACGGATTAAGATCTGGACTGCTAGGGGGCCACAAATCCTTCGGCAAAAACTTCATGTTATCGTTGAACCATTGTTGGGTTCGATTGGGCGTGTGACACGGCGCTCCATCCTGCTGTAGGACAACGTTTTGGTCCTCGGAGAAGTTGGCCTTCACCCAGGGAAGCACTTGGTCCTTTAAAATACCGATATGCACTTCGGCATTGATTTTAACTCCAGCATCAATGAAAACAGGCGGCATTTTCAAACCGTTGGACGCCACCAAGCCAAACATCATGACACCAGCCGGATGTTTGGTTTGAAATTTGAATTTCACTTTTTCTGGAACGTTCTCCATTTTCTGCGGTGAAATGAACCGGTCCGTGCGGCTGTTTGTCACAGCATCGATGCTGAAAAGCTTTTCGTCGGAGAACAGGATTATCATTTTTTCCTTCTTCAACAAGGAAAGCAATCTCTTGTAACGAGTCACTCGTAGTTCCTTGACCCGGTCCGTAATCAAGTGGCGTTTCACTCTGGCTCTGGAAGATGCATGCAGGTCTTCTTTGATGATTCTCCGCATGGATTTCTCCGAAATATTGGCTTCCTTTGCAAGTTTTCTTATGGAACGCACCGGGTTGCGAGCAATTTTTGCACGGACCGATTTGATCACGTTCGGCGTGCGTGCAAAGCGCGGACGTCCGCTTCTCGGCTTCCGCTGCTTAGGACCATCCTGCAGGGACTTTTTTGTGCGGTAAACTGTTGCCAAATGGCACCCTACCTCCTTGGCAATCTCTTTCGGCTTCTTCTGGGCGAGCAACAAACTGGTGATCACTTCTTTCGCGAACATTTTGACGAATTTGCAATAAAACAAATAGAATGTTTTGATGCAGCACTTGAAAGTAAACACAAATACACTTTCGACAGAAATTAGTCACTAGCTACACGAATTAACCCAATACTCAAGTTTGAACATTTTCGCATTATTTTCTGCCGCACCCTGTAATACTCTTCTTTGTAAGGTCTGTACCCAAGTAACAATTTCAGTTCTATTCCAGCCGTATAGCACTCCTCCCGGCTTTGTTGATGACACTACATTCAAAACTGTTTTATCCACCAACACCTCCTCTATGCATCTTTAAAGCCGAAATGTGTACAAAGTGGCCCACTCTATAGACGGTTGTGAAAACAAATTAATAAAACCTTTCTAAGACCATAAAGATTTTGAAAATGTTCTAGTGAAAGCTGTTATGACCACTTGAGAACCATCATAAAACCTATTGGCCGCCATCAAAACCAGCATAGGGCTGAATGGCCATAGCTGTCAAACTTCACGGCGATATCGTGGTTGGTTTTTGTTGTTTTGCTTTGTTGCTCTTCTGATTCATTCAACAGTAAATAATGGCTAAGAAAAAAGTTCTACTGTTGCGGGAAATTATGATTGATAGCAAAATATACAAAAGAAATTGAGTTTTTTTTATGGCGTATCATGCTCCATATCATATGCCCATTAAATTTTATGGTGAATATTGGCACGATAAGAGCTGAAAATTAATGCGCCTTGGAAATTATGCGAGTTTACAACAACAAAAACAAAATTGAAAGAAATATATTCGGTAAATTAATCATGAAACTCCTGAAAATTGATAGAATTCAATAAGGTTATCCAAACGACTACCAAAGTTTGTCTCAGATCTACAGTTCAACTGTATTACATTTAAAATTTGGTGTCTTTATTTTTTCACATTTCAATTATTTCATATATTTCAATATGGCGATTGCAAGAAATCACAGTTTTGCCAAAAAAGCCAATTTATCTTAGCAATGGCTACTATAGAACTATCTGGTCGCTTGGTAGCTTTCCTCAATGCCAGTTAGCCGTTTAATGCATTTACTGGAGGCAAAATGGTTTTAAAATGCTTTTTCAACTGACCATAATAAGAAAATATCAATGAGTCCTAAAACGGCATTTCAAAACAGCATTTTATGAGTTAATAAAGTCAAAATAAAACCTTTGATAGGAGTAAAAGGAATTTTAGAAGTCAAGGGTTTAAGATCATTGTAAAGAAGCTGTGTAGGTTGATATAAACCTGACTAAAATTTGAAACCTATTGGCATCTGTTGCTGCCATAATAAAGCCGAATTGATTTCTAGTGGCTTTCATAAAACTTTAATAAAACTTAATAAAGCTGGATGGTTTTGGCAATGTTACTTGGGTATCCACATTAATCCGGACACCTTTAAATCATTGCAATTTTTGAAATATTGCACGTAGGAATGAAAAATTTCACTGTGGTATAGCTGAGAGTCTATGATGAAAAAGACTAGGATTGATGTATACATTTCATGTTTAGTATTTAAGATAACGACGAAAGAAAAACAAGTGCGCGAGTGAATTTTGCACGGGCGTACGGCAAATCCTGACTTGTCAATACGGGACCTGGCAAAACATTGGATTTGCCTAAATCCACTGTTCACGATGTGCTCAAATCATTTTCGGAACGTTTGACGGTGGAGAGGAAACCGAGAAGTGACAAAAACATTGAACGCGTTGATCCTGTCATGGACCGAAAGGTGAAAAGGATATTAACGAAAAACCCAAATCTCTCCAATCGAACGGTGGCTCGTAAAATAGGGATGTCCCTGGTTTTGTCCAAAAATCAAAAGTCACAAAGAAAAACCTTTATTCTGGCCCGATTTGGCATCATGCCACTATGCTAAAACTGAGATGGAGTGTACCAAGCAAATCAAGTGAACATTGTACCAAAAACCTCAAACCCGCCAAATTTCCCAGAGCTACGACCAATCGAGAGATATTGGGCTCTGATGAAGCGTAAGCTTTCTGGAAAGAAGCAAGGAATCAAAGATATCAAACACTTCCAGCAAATTTGGACAAAGACGGCTTCTACGATTTCTGAAGAGTCTGTACAAACTCTAATGGACGGAGTTAAGCGCAAAGTTCGAACATTTTATGCAAATACCGAATAACTATGTTTTTTCTTCACGAATTGTTAAACTACATCCCATAAGTCTGAAATAAACAACTACGACGGAAATATAATGCGAAATTTATGTTTTATTC
Organism: Aedes koreicus; assembly: GCA_024533555.2. Classification (NCBI taxonomy): domain Eukaryota; kingdom Metazoa; phylum Arthropoda; class Insecta; order Diptera; family Culicidae; genus Aedes; species Aedes koreicus. The sequence goes on along the minus strand of JAHHFK020002232.1, from coordinate 96,679 downwards.
ATGTTTTGAGGTGTCCGGATTATTGCGGATACAGACCTTAAGAAGGGTTAAACGTGTTTTAAGTTACCTTATAGAACTGGAACGAATATTCTAATTTGTTTGTTTTATATTTGCTAAGAAACCTGAGCCATATCTCAGTGGTCCTAGAAGATTGCGCAAGCAGAGCAGGGCACCTAACAATGAAATGATCGTTTTGTTCCTGAAATTACGTTTCATCGGAAAAAAAACTATCCTTCATTTCCTGTTCCCGGAGGCAAACAAAATTGAAATGCATACCATTAACTGTAATAAAATAAGATGAAAGAAAAACTCAAAGAATCTATTAAACTTGATGGAATCTCTCTTTGCCGAACCAACCATCAGATGACGGATACACGGAGGAAACTTGCCCTTGCCATGCTTCTCACAATGTCTTGAAAAAAACGACTTTGTGTCGGTTGTGCAAAGTCGACCGTTGCTGCCTTTTCGGCCTGCTGCGACGACGGACCTCTTCGGCAGTAAACGTACAATTTACGAGCTGGAAATTTTACACATGCCAAAACTGGTTGTTGCAAAAGTTTTGGCTCACTGCTGCAATTCCGATTTGCAATCACCAGCTGCACTGAGCTGATGCCCTTACTCTATGGGGGAAAACTATATGCCATAAGAAAGTGGAAAGTACCGTCGTCGAAGTTACGAGTAAAGGAAACGGCGGGGACCCACGTGGGAAGTGCTCGTTATCATCTCATTTTACTGTGGATGCCGGCGCTGGCATTGGCAGACAGTCTGTTGCTCGTTCGTAGGGTAGAAAGTGCAATTTTCGATTCCACATTAAGCGCGGCGGAATTTGGTTTCTTCGAAGGACCGTCTACCCTATTTGCAGTTTTGTAGAAAGACATGCTCTGAGTCATCTGTCTAGCTTTTCCAGGAAATGAACAAGACATAAATTTTTAAAGCACTTTTAGTTTAGATGAAGAGGAACGAAAGAATTTCATACTGTTTTAAGTGCAATTTGCTTGAAACAAACATGAAATTATTGCCATCCTGTGACATAGGTAGGAATGTTGTCAAGTGGATTGTATACAAGCTGTCCTTAGGCAGCGTCTACCAGGCAAAATTTAAACTGTTGAATAATTAAAAGCAAACCGATTATAATACCTTCGAAAGTGTATGGAAAAAATTGTATTCCCCTGCCGCCAATTTCAGGTTATGGGGATAACTTTGGAAAATTCGGCAACGATAAAATATTTAATGACCATTTCATTCATAAATAAATGCCGGGCAAGCAAATTAGCACGCTTCAAAAGCTCGAGAGGCAATTAACTGGTCCTCGTATGAAGTGAGAGTGAGAGCTAGGCGACAATTCCCCCCCAACCGGCTTTATTCATGACCAACATATTTATGCACAAAGAGGGAAGGACCCATACTGTGACAAGAGGACCACTTGTGTATTCTCACTTCACGTCACGTTTCATATAAAATAGCTCTCGTCTTCCTCAATCCTGTCTTCCGCCCATTTAAACGGTGAACGGTAAACAGTTTGCTTTAATTTAATAACCAACCACCCCCCTCAATGAAAAGCTGGCTTTGATCGTGCGCCTCCATCTGTCTCAACGCGTTGTCGATACCTTCTTTCCACCACCAGCTCTGAACCAGGAACTTAAGTTGAATTATTTTTTGATGCAATTGTTTTTTTTTTTTAATCTTTATTTTACGTCGGCCTATTTTCCTCACATGGTGACAATCACCGACGCCAGGAAGACGACTCCACCACCTGGACCCTACCTAACGACTCATGAATATGAACCGGGACCAACGGCTTTACTTCCCTTCCGAAGGAAGACGTGACTAGATTTTTTCGCCTCAGAAAAACCACCGACGTCGACTGGGATTGAACCCAGACCCACTGGGGTGCCAAGTAGCAGTCACGCTTACCACTACACCACCGACGCCGGCGTTGATGCAATTGTGAATGAGTAGAATTTTATTCAGCTATTTTTGATAGTGCCATCCAGCAGGACCGATTGGACTGCTTGTCGTCAGGCGTTGCCCCGTTTTTTCGTGACTGCTTCCCGTTGCCTCCAGTTACGGCGGAGGATAAATTAAAATGAATGGCCCCATATTCTACGGTCAAATTGCTCTTCGGGCGGTGCAGTGAGGGGGGGGGGGGGTGGGGTTCATTATAATATGACATACGTTGGCTTAAGCACACCTCACCAGCGCAAGATTCATCAATGATGGTTGCGGTGCGGTTGCGGCGGTCCAAGTGAAATGGGGATAATTAAATTCGGGTTATTTGTGGTGCGTGTAAAAACGAAAGGACGCCCTGTTAGGTTCTTAATTGCCGTTATGGGCAATTATGGAACAATTTGTTCAGGTGTAAAAGAGCGGTAGGAAACAGAGCGATTGGGGGAATTTTTTTCTGTATGGGTTATTACGGCTGTTTGGGAACGCAGATTGTACATTCATTCGTAGTGACAGATTGGGTTCGGAATTTTATTTACTCGTGGATGTACCTCCTTTTTATATGTTTTGTAAAACTCCCTAATTTTGACAACGGTAAATTGTCTTGGCAAATGCAGCGGAGCCGAGAAACTTTGATGTAGTTTTACAATTAATTAATGTTTGTTGTAAGTTTTAAACTTTTAACTGCAAAGCACTCTCCTAACAGATGTGTTAAAAGTAGCATAAAAATGGTTGGAATTTAAAACAAAGGCCTTCAATTTTCATAACAATCGAACAATCGGTTACTAAGTTTATAACTACACTTATTTATGATTCCCTGGGCTTCAAATGGTGAGTTGACAACTTCGAAGGAGGGTGCGACCGAACTCTGATCCTCACAAGTTCCTACCTCACGCCTCCACGAGTAATGTGATCACAAAAGATTGCCAGCTGAACATGGAGACGCTGGTTGGCGTAGCCTGGGCAATGTTGTCATTTTGACAATAGCGAAGTGAGGGGGTGCGACTCAAGATCGTGTACCTATAAGTCAAATTGTATATCCGTACCTGTAATTCATATCATAGTATTTTCCTTTCTCATGTAATTAATAATTTTAAGGAGTGTATCGAAAATAAGCTATCCACAAACTTTCTTTCAAATTTTGTTGAAAACCGATATTTTATTCATACAAAAAATTGATCCTTTATTGTACGAGGTTAAACTTGAACATAATGAAGACCGGATGAAATTTAAGTTATTCCTTCACGAATTTTTGAACTTTGGATCGAATCCTCTTCATCAAGTTCCGGACAAGTATTGCATCGCATTTTTTGGACGCTTGAGCCCAAATTTTTTTGAACTCCTGCATGTTCCCAGCTGCCTTACCAGTCTTCTTGAAGACCCTCTTCACGATTGCCCAGTAACGTTCGATGGGTCGAAGCTGAGGGCAATTTGGTGGATTGATATTTTTCTCAACGAAATCTATACCCTTTTCCGTAAGCCAATTGAGAGTGGTTTTGGCATAGTGAGCCGACGCTAAATCCGGCCAAAACAGTGGAGGTGTACTATGCTTCTTATATAAAGGCAACAATCTCTTCTGGAGACACTCAGATCGATAGATTTTCGCATTTATAGTTCCGGTAGTGTAAAAAATGGTTGACTTCACACCACAGGAACATATTGCTTGCCATACCAGTACCTTTCGACCGAATTTCTCCACTTGAATCGACCTGTCCGTATCGCTCACATCCTCCCCAACGACGGCAGTAAAGTATTGTGGACCTGGAAGGGTTTTTGAGTCCTCCTTTACATAGGTCTCATCGTCCATCAAAACGCATGCATCCGAACGCTGCAAAAGACGCGAATACAATTTCCGGGCCCTTGTTGCTGCTCACTTCTTCTGTTCTGCACTTTGTTTCGAGATTTTCTGCTTCTTGTAGGTCTTCAGGTGGTTTCGCCTCTTGATACGCTGGATCATTCCGACACTCGTTCCTGCTTTTTTGGCCAAATCATGTATTGACATTGATTTGTTCTTCATGATTAGAGATACCACTTTCTACTCCAGTTTCGGGTTGGAAGAACCGGGTTTTCTGCCTCTTCCTGGCAGCTCATCCAAAGAATAGTGTTCCCCAAACTTATTAATGATGGTTTTAACACTCGCATGATGAATTCCAAACCGCTTCGCCAATTTTCGCATAGTAATACCCTTCTCACTTAGCCATGTGTCCAGAACCTTAATTTTCACTTCCTTTTCAATACGCGACATTTTGAAAACGCAAAATTTGAACCGCACAAACAAGTAAACAAAAGAAAGCTGATAGTCAAACGCACAGCATGCAATGTTCAGAGCATAAAAAACCATCACAAATACATGCGTACAACGCAAATGTATGTGGATAGCTTATATTCGATACACTCCTTAGCACGCTTTGGAATCACCTTTGCATTCCAAAACCATTTATAGCAAGAGCCTGGAGCAACATGACAAGCATCAAAGGCTCAATTTGTTTTTCAGCATATCAGCATAACATTTACTCTAAAATTTCTTTTCTGAACTTCAACTACTATATTCATAAAATACTGACATGTGCTTATAAGTAGTATAGGATTATATTTAAATATTGTTGTGAAAAGCCAACCTTTCTATTCGGATTTCTGTCCCTCACTGACTCTCCATTCTACTCTCAATACTCCCAACACCGTTTAATGTCCGCTTCAATATATATAACTATATCTATATCTGTCATTCATAACTAGGGATGCCACATCCTCCCTTTGGCAAAAATAAACCGTTAATCACTCCGAAGATTCACTGCTCTCGTCGCACATGTTCAGGTACCGCTTCGGTCGCCTTATGTTTCTAATGCTGCGTCTCTTGGGGCTCGGCTCCTCGTTTTCTGCATTCTCTCGGATTTGTGAACGGTGTAATGATCCAGATGCCCCATCTTCCGCCTGTGCATGGCCCTCGTCATCTCGTCGAACAAACCTCTTCAGCATCTTACGTTACGGTCATACTCCTTATTTGTTGTCATGTCCACAATTGTAGCTCTTCCACCATGTAGCTCCTTCACTTTATGTAGCGCATTCTTATAAACCGTGTCAGCCTTATCCTTTTTCTGCTGCATCACCAGCACCATATCTCCTACCTGGAGGCAACTTTGGAAACTCCTTACAGCCAAGGGTAGGTACCGAATAATTGATACAGTGAATATACTCGTCTCGTCGGCTTGAATGGCCTAAACGAATCAAATTTAACTTGTTGGACGTTGGGTATCCAAGCAGCGATAATTTTGTTCCCTGTACCACGAAGAATTTCGCCATTACTTTGTGCTGGCCCTGGCCTTCAACCGATATGTACGCATTAAACGAACGCACAACATCCAACGGCCGTTGATTAGCATATCCTTTCAACACTTCTTCCGGATGAACGGTCAAATCCTGGACGATTGTGTGACAATTCTGTCTTATCATGTGCCACCCTTGAGTCGTTATGGTATTTACTGTGGCCCCGGAGTCTATAAGGAACGTGATAGTCTCGGAACCAAGTACGCAATGCACAAGCCGGGGATCAACATCGCTATCGGAGTCGAAGTAAGAAGGATTGCGACACCCAGTGACCATCTACAATATTCAAAAATAAAAAAATATGTTACTAAGTAATTCACTTCAATTTTTTTTATATTCCATTTGCAAAAGAGCACTTCACGTTAAAAAAATGAATTAACACTAAAGAGAATCAATGGCTACCTGGTTAATTTTTCCGGCCTCCCTTTTGATGTCCCGCGGATCCCCTCTTTCCGGGCTTGGTGGCGATGAACGGCAAAACTCGGCGTAATGGCCAATCTTTTTGCATTTATAGTATTTAATCCGAAACGCCCGGCACAACCCTAGCTCATGTCGGCGGCCGCAGTTTCGGCAGTGTGCGTCATCGTGATATCTGTTCCCAAAACGTCCACGGCGATTTCCATGGTATCCGTGGTCGATTCTGTCTGCAGCTGAACAATACGGTGCATACCGGTTTTTGTTGATTGGTTTCTTCGAGTGCACAGCGTTGACCGGCTTCCACTCCGAATCCTGCGACACATCCTTCGAGACTTCAACGCCGTTATGCTGCCCTGACGGTCCAGCAGCTGATTCTTCTGCTTCCTTTCTGATGAAGTCGAGGTGCTTGCCATGGCTGATGAGCTTCGGGACGTTGTTTTCAAACATATCGGAAATTTCGTACAGCTTCCCGGCGATTTCTGGAAGAGATCGTCTCAACAATGCCTGTACAAGTTCCTCTTGGCGTTGGTCCTCCGTGAAATCGCAAAACTGGGATTGAGACTCCAAACGCAAAACCCAGTCTGTAAACGCTTCATCCGATTTCATTCTCAACTCTCGAAACTTGATACGCTCCTTGGTGTTGTCGCACATCTCGTTGAAATATTTGTCCACAGCTGTTATGATTAATTTGTGCGCGTCTTCCGTTCCATCTGCCTCCGAGTTCAAAAATCGCTTTTCTTGCATCTCAATAATGCTAAGAAGGTAACTGCCGGCAAAAATGTTTAGTCCCGTTAGCCGAGATTTACATGACACAGTCCGTTCGAATTGGTCCCGGAAGCGAAACCATTCAGCTTTGCGATTGGTGGTGGGCAATGATTCGTCAAATTGACGCAGTGGCCACGATCCTGATAACCACACTGACTTCGTTTTTCTGCTCCCGTAATCTCCACCACTCGGTTTTGACTCCGAATCAACTACGTATTTCGGTCCAGCTGTGGTGGCTCTCAGCCACGGAACGAAATCTTTCTCCGGGTGGTTTGCGACGACAGTATCGCTGCACTCGATACATCACTTTTACGCCAGTATCCACTCATTTCCTAAAATAATCACAAAAATTAGGTAGTCTGTCTCTCCACCAAGCACCTTTTTTTATTCGTACGACGTGTTCTCGATATGAAAATTTCCTGTTCAAACAATCGACGGTTCTTAAAGTCGGTGCGCCGATTTACAACACAAAATGGCTTTTAACTTATGGATTTCCAGTTTTCTGTGGTTGTTTGTCTGCCTCTAGAATAACACACATACTATCACTCCGTAGACAAGAATAAAACCGCAACTCTCACTTGCTACTTGATAAGACGGAAGAAAAATCTCTTTTCCCTGTCATGCTTTGATAGACATCCAGCACAACAGAGGCAAGAAAAAAAATGCGAAGCAGTAACAGACATACGCCAGTGCGTCAAATCTAAAATTCAACACATCACCGGACTCTCCCTCTTATAAGTTGTCATTTTACGGCTGCCTGTGTGCGAGCGCCTAGGAAATATGTCATTGTTGTTAAATAAGGACTATGAACTGAACTCAGTGCCTTGAAAATATAATTTTATGAACTTTTGCCATGAGTTTAACTCGGTGCAATACTCAAAACGTTGGCCATGGGCTTACACTCAACGCAGGCCTTTTCATTCGCAATGCTATCGCTATATTCAGCGATGGCCATGGGCTTTACCCGGCGCAATTTCATGTGGCAATGGCTTACAAATTCGGAGTACAACCTTGGTTATAAACAAATTCAACGCAATTTAAAATTCTGGCAACATTTTTCAGAGTTCCGCCTAGGCCTCCACAGAGACAAAATATACAGCAACATACACTTCCTCCCCTCTCCCTCCTTACTTGAATTGTACTTAGCTCGAGAAGAAATTAAGACATGTCAAACAAAACCACACAACCTCACTCCTGATAAAGGAGAAGAGAAAAAAAACTGTTCCGAAAGGGTAGTTCTTAAATAGGTTCAACAAATATAAAATGGCAGGATCGCCAATGTGATAAGCCAACCTTTCTATTCGGATTTCTGTCCCTCACTGACTCTCCATTCTACTCTCAATACTCCCAACACCGTTTATTGTCCACTTCAATCTATATAACTATATCTATCTCTGTCATTCATAACTAGGGATACCACAATTGTGTTTAGTGGTATTATGTGAGGATAAGCCATTTATTTCAGAAATCATCAAATTCGATCACTCCAATTGATATCATTGAAATGTAACTAAAACAGTATATAGAAAAAATTGTCAAAAATAAACAACATATCTTATAAAATAATATCTTTTTTTTTAAATTTTATCATTGATATTTGAAATGATCTATTCTGTTTCCAGCTTATCCAGGACTAGTAGGATATTAATACATAACTAATTTTCATGTTTGTTTTTCAGTAACAATTCAGTGGATGTCAGATATATTTTGTAGGGAAACTGCCCCCATATTAATCTCATTGTTCCTATATTCATCCTACGATGAATCAAACAATTGGGCAGTTGAAGGATCGGTTTCGTTTTCTAATAATGTTTGCTTACGTCAAATAACTACAACAAACATTACTAACTAATCCCTCAACTGCCCAATTGTTTGATTCATCGTAGGATGAATATAGGAACAATGAGATTAATATGGGGGCAGTTCCCCTACATACGCATATTATGTTCTCGTATTAAATCAAATATCTTTTCATTGAAATTGTTGAAAAGATTGATCTTCTCTGCATTTAAGCTCTTTCAGGACTATTAGATATTAATACATATCCAATTTTTATTTTGCAGTAACAATCCAGTGGCTGTCAGTTATATTTTGTAAATACATATATTATATTATATTGCGTACATTACATACATACAGTGGGGGAAATTCGTTTAAACGCAATGTCATTTTAGCGTTTATTTTCAACATCGAGATCGAGACGAAAAATTAAATATAGTTTGTCATAGCCTATCAGAAGTTTCGTATTTAAGAACACAATTTGATTGGAAGTTCATAATGACTTTTGAAAAAAATCTAAAAAAGGTGATTTCGGCGGAGGGGGGGGGATTCGTTTAAACGCACTTGTAGTTTTATTAATCAAATCGAATTCACAGTTCAAAAATCAACAATAAACAATAGTTAATAGTTCGTTTGCTTTCCGTTTTTTTCAATAGTTTCGAAAATTCTGTTCGGCATTGATTTCACCAGCTTCTGCAGAGTTTTATCAGGTATCAAGCTCCAGGCTTCTCTTACGGCTGACTCAAGTTCACGAACTGTTTTAAACTGCCTTCCGCCTTTGTAAACCTGTCGTGCCAGGATGCCCCACAAGTTCTCGATAGGATTTATATCCGGACTACGAGCTGGCCAATCCAGAAGACTGATGTCTCGTTCAGAAAACCATTTCGAAGATTGCTTGCTGACATGAATTTCTGCATTATCCTGTTGAAATACGAAATTTTCCGGCATAACGTCTTCAGTAAACGGGATCAAAATATCTTCCAGATGCTCCAAGTACTTTTCCGAATTCATCCTGGTCAAAATGGTGGCAATAGGGGTCTTTCCATGGATCGAAAAAGCGGCCCAAGACATTAGAGTGCCACGTCCAAAGTTCGTGCTCAACTTAAACTGCGGAGATTTCCTCAAATCGTGCCAATAATATGCGGTGCAGTCTGGGCCATCCAAATTGAATTTCTTCTCGCCAGAAAAAATAACATTGTCCCATTCCGTAGTCCACGACATGTATAATTTAGCGAAATTAAATCTAGCGTTAATGTGAGCCGGATCCATGTAGAATCTGCCGTATACGCCTCTTAGAAATGGAAAGCCCCATTTCTTGCTTGATTTGCGCAGCAGAGAAGTTTCCAGAGTCACCCATTTGTATAATTTGGTTCCGGACACGATTGGTAATCTTCGAATTTCCCGTTGTTTAACGCCATACTTCTTGCCTTTTTTCAGCAGGTTCCTAATTGCTGGTTCCGATCTGTGGATCACACGTGCAATTTCGCGATTGCTCTCATCACGACTTTTGAGTTCTCGAACCAGTATTTGCTCCGACTTTCCTTTACCCATTTTGCCGAAAACCACCTACAACTGCCGCGCAACGCAAATTCAAACTCGTGTTTATGGCGGACGAGGGCTATACAGTGTAAATATGAGAGATTCGCAAGATAACAGTAGCATAGGTACGCTCAATGCGGCTTTACGTTAGTGTGCGTTTAAACGAATTCCCCCCCTAAAATCACCTTTTTTGGATTTTTCAGAGATCACAATGAACTTCCGTTCAAATTGTGTTCTCAAAAACGTAACTACTGATAGGCTTTAGTAAACTGTATTTGACTTTTTGTTTCGATCTTTTGTATTGGAAATAAACCCAAAAATGACCTTGCGTTTAAACGAATTTCCCCCACTGTACAATCATTAACAAAGGGTAAGGGGGGAATACAGGGTGCCAGACGAAGTGTAGGCTGGATGAGGGATTCGTGGTTATCTGGCCCAAGTCATGGATGACAATTATGCCTTCTTTGACGGAAATCATCAGATCAAGATCAGCGAAGGTCTAATTATCTTCCGACAGTCTACAGTGAGTTTGCTAATCCTATTTTCAACAAATCACCAGACGGAAATCCTAATGTGTATTGCTTACTGTTCATTTCCTGTAAAAAGAGAGTTTCGTTGGAAGGAGATTCTCTATCCTTTCCGTGGGTTTCGTGTTTCTGCTTACGGGTCTACACCCCTGTTTTTGGCCCTTCATACAACGGAATAGTGAGGATTACAGGTATGTACAGTTTGATCTTGCCATTAGGAGGAACTGTACGCCATGGCAAGTCCTGCACTGGTGGTGGCTTCCTATCACATCACACTTATTTATGATTCCCTGTGAAATGATACTTAATTTACACAAATTGCGTATCACCTTTAAAGGTTGTACGGAATCAAATTGCGCCACTTTTAAATGGCTGTAACTTTTTACCCGTTGCGTATTTTCTATTGAAATTTTGGGTGGAATTAGTTCAACGTGTATTTGTTTACGCCGTGTAAGTTTCCCTAGCAGACGTGCAATCGTTGCGAAGATGGAGTCGGAAGAACAGCAGCGGCGCAAAGAAATTTTGCGCACGTACCTCGAAAATCCGGATATTTCTCATCGTGCCATCAGCAGGAAGCTGGAAATGGTACATTCTACGATGTCTCGTGTTTTAAATCGGTGCCACGAACGTTTTACCATCGATCGGAAAGAAAAAAGTGGCAAAAATGGATCTCCGTATAGTGTTAAGGATCACAATCGGGTAGTTCAAGCTTTCAAGAGGAATCCCAACAGTTCAGTTCGAGATGTGGCGAAGAAACTGAATCTAACCAAAACTTTCGTCCAAGAAAAAACGTGAAGGACTACACACGTTCAAAGTCCAAAAGGCGCCTAATCGCGATGAATGGCAAAATACGGTAGGTAAAACACGTGCACGGAAGCTCCCAGATGCTGACGAAACCACATTGCCTCGTTATGGATGATGAGACGTAAAAGCAGACTTCCGGCAGCTTCCGGGGCTCCAGTTTTTCACTGCTCATCATAAATTCGATGTCCATGACGATGTTAGAAAGCAGAAGATGTCAAAGTTTGCCAAAAAATATATGATTTGGCAAGCAATTTGCTCGTGTGGAAAGCGGAGCACCCCGTTCGTGACAATTGGAACGGTCAATGGGCAGGTGTACCTATAGGAATGCCTCCAAAAGCGTCTACTTCCTCTTCTGAGGTCACACGATGGTTCTACGATTTTTTGGCCGGATTTAGCTTCGTGCCATTACTCGAAAGAGGTTTTGGAGTGAACTCAGCCAAATAATCTTAAGAATTTCATAAGGTTCATCTTATGAACGAAGCTTTAAATTTCATAAGGTTGACTTATGAATGAATTTTGTTTTACACGCCGTTGTTATTGTTCGCCTTTAAGCTTTCATATTAACAAGTGTTGATATATACTAGTGGTCAAGTCACTGGACCCATAACCTGAACGTTCTAGGTTCGAATCAAGGTTGCTCCATGTTTTTATTTTTTCAACATCATTTTATTTCATAAGGTAAATTGATGGAATTCATAACGATTTCTTGTAGCAAATAATCATAATGCAATCTTAAGGAGGTCAATTTTGTGCCAAAGCATCTCAACCCTCCTAACGCACCGAAACTGCGGCCAATTGAAAAGTACTGGGCCATCATGAAGCAGGCACTTCGGAAGCATCCTAAAGAAGTGAAATCGGAGGAAGATATGAAGAAAAAATGGATTGCCACGCAAAAAAAAACGTTGGTCCAAATGTACACCGTGTCCAATATATTCTCATACCAAATAAAACTCTATTTATTTCAAATCGATAATCCAGATTTTATTGATAACTTTACCCATTATATTGCAATAAAATACTGATCAACTACAGCATATGTTTTGGAATAGCACCGCCTTTAACCTTCTTGACTAGCTCCAGATGTTTTTCACAGGCGGCACGCACGACTTCCATCGGCATTTCGTCCCAAATTCGTTTGAGTACGGTTTTGACTAGGTTCATATTAGACGCCCTGTGGTCATTTACCTTCGCCAGCATGTATGACCATACGAAATAATCCAAGGGATTCAGATCTGGCGAACTGGGAGGCCATTCATTCTTGTCCAAAAAGTCGGTCAAATTTTCTCGGCACCAGCCCTGAACGAGATTTGCAGTATGCGATGGCGCTCCGTCCTGCTGAAACACATAGTGATCATCTCCAAACAGCTCTTGTACATATGGCTTGACAACTTTCTCCAAAACTTCCGTTTTATAATATACGGCATTCACTTTAACGCCTTTTTCGATGAAAACCAGTGGAAATTTGCCTCGCTTGCAAATTCCTCCCCAAACCATCACTGACGCAGCACTTTCGAACCGTGGAATATTCCTATCACTCTCTGGAACAGTTCTCGAAGAGAGAGCCCACAATCTGTCGTTCTGGACATTGTGGGATTGTTGCAAGACGAATAACTTTTCGTCGGAAAAGATAAATTCTTCCCCACCGTGCCGCGACAAAAGCAGACTTGCTCTTTCGAGTCGTTTCTGCTTGGAAGGTTCCGAAACTTCGTGAACCTTGCGTTTCTTGAAAGCTTGGAATCCGAGGTCATTTTGCAGTATATTGTGCATTGACGATCTCGAAACATTCAGATCTGCGGCCATTTTACGTACAAAGCGCTGTGATTTTCGCCTAATCCGTTCCCTGACCACTTTAACAACTCGTGCAGTCCGCACCGTACGAGTACGACCAGATCTCTTCCGGTCATCCAACGAGCAGGTGTCACGATACCTTCGGATGGTTCGGTACACAAAATCCCGCTTTACTCCAAGGTTTTTCAAATTTCTAACCTTTCAAAAACTTGTTTATCACCACAGCACGAAACTCCTTCGTCGCTGGTAAAAGATAAAAACCGAATGAAAACAATCGGACATAACCTAAAAGCGTTTGTATAAACATAGTGCGAAACTACACTAACACATACGTGAAGCATGTTGAGTAGTTGCACGACACCAATGCAAGGAAAAAGTGTATGAGAATATATTGGACACGGTGTAGTACAGGACCTTATGAGTACACTCACGAAATTATCCGTACGATTTTCATACGATCGGAACTATGAACCACAAAGCAAGGGTCCAAGATTCGTTCCATACGAAATCGTATGGAATGATTATTGTTGCATTGGTCGAGAAAAACATGCCTTTTATATACTTTCAATTGTCATCACGTATCAAGCGTGTATAGTCTCGTGGGATCGTGGCTCGTCTCAGGATCCCGAGGTTCATGGTTCGAATCCCGATTGCAACTTTTTTTTTTCTGTGATGAACATTTTCATACGATCGTTGGTGGGTGCGATTTATTATTGTTGTTGTTCCTCCTGTGGATTTTTTACACATTTTACTGAGGAACGGCGTCTACCCATTTAATGGGTAGACGCAGTTTTGTGGTAAGATGGGTAAAGGATTCCGCATGAGGAGTAGCAATAGTAATGGGTAGGGGAAGCTTACCGTGTTGGGGAATATCTTTGTGTTCCAAAGCCGTTTATCTTGGGAGCATGGTTCAACATAAAGAAGAAGGTTCGTGCATTTTGATATGGAATTGAAATTGAATAAAACAAACATGGGAAAATATCTATAACATGTTTTATTTTACTCCCTGAAAGTTTGAAGATGATTAATTGAACGGGCGAATTTTGCCGAATATTTGTGTGTGTCGCATTTTGATTCCGTACACCCTTTAATGCCATATCTTTTGTTATGCCATAAGACATTGCTAAAGTAGCATTATTGCATTGGTAATGCATCACTATATTTTTAATGCTAATCCAACGCTTTATTACTTGATAACTGTTGAATTGATGCGATCCCGCATTAATGATGTTGATTTTGAGTTGAATAAGTGCAATAATATAAGGCTTGTGGTTACTTGCCATTGATTTCGATTTTGGTTTATGACACTATGCCCAGTTTCCCCTAATATTATTCCATCATAAACCCCCCATCCACCCCCACAAACGCTCCAGATCCGCCAACTTGCGACCACATGTTTTAATTCCGATTTTAATTGGATTTTCCGTTATACTTAATCAAACCAGACCCTCCGGAAAGAACAACATCCTCTCAAAACTAAAAAAAAATAACACAAAGATTTCCAACTATAGCACTCGTCTTTTCCGCTACATCCAGCCTGGAATCCGTTTCGTTCGAAGAGGGGAAAAACTTTATCTACGTGGTGAAAATTAGCTCATCGAATATTCCTCGCAAAGCACGTCGACGTTATCATCCAGCCTCGGGTCGTCGAGCCGTCCGTTCGTCCAAAGATGGATGGGATCCGGAAATGTCCTGAATCTGAACGAAATGATGTGGCATGATTAAATTATCATAAAAATAAGCCAACTGCAATCCTTGGACCCGGTAGAGAACGAAAGGAAATCACAACGAGTAAATGGGAAAGACAAATAGTTTGCCTTACAAGAACCAGAGACTTGCCATTTCTATTTGTGAGGCAGGAATGCGGTTTCCGACTAAATTGATGCTCCAAGGCTTCTTTGGCAAACTTTCCCTCTCATAGTCGTTGCCGTCGTTTTCCTTGCAAAGACACACAAACACACACACACACGTGGTTATTTATTCTAAAAATTTCTGACACTCGTTTTCCGAGAACGGCAGCACCACCGAACACTTTATATTCATGTTTGCGCCTGGATGCATACTTTTTTGCACACTCAAACGCACAAGAGGCTTGCTTTTGGTTTGTCAGACTGCTTTCTCTGACAAGCGGAATAAGTGTTTCTGTGTGGATACGTACGGTTGCTGCAGGCCAAAAAGCTCTTCTCGGTTTCCCCTATTTGAAAGTTTCGCACATTGCACTGCATCTGGTGAAGTTGGGTCTCAGACACATGTAGCGAAAAGCCGATCCAGATTTGTAATTCGTACCGCTCACTTGGACGATCCTTCCGGCTGAAAAAAAACACATCCTCCTGTCTGACATGTATGTAGGTACCATGTGTTTCGGAAGGCAACACAAATGCGACAAAAAGTCTGTTTGTTTATCTCCCTGCGGTTGTGCACTGGTGGTTTGACTTCGTTTTACTATTTCCCTACACCTCTGCAACATTTCTTTGATGGTTACGATATTTACCGGTTTATTTTCTCTCTTATTTTTTACAGCTCCGACCCTTCTGCACATCCTACCGAAATTTACCAGGGATGTTCTACAAATGGTACACCAATCTGAGTAATCGTACGATCGCGATTACCATCGTCGTCTGCATCTGTATGCTGTACGTCTCCTACACATTCAACACATGCCTGATTGCAAGCATCAATCGGACGTGGAAGAAAGTATGAACTTATGACTGTCCATACTCAAAGCACGCAAAATAATCAAATTTTCCACTTTTTTAGGCCCACACGAGTTTCACCACAATGACCACGCCCACGGAGGAAACCGATGTGCCACAGATCAAAATCCTCGGCTCGATCGTCCGGATAGTCCCACTTACCGGTGATGGCACGGGATTCGACTCAAAGGGTCTTCCGGTCAATGCATCCGATGGATCGCCAAAATATCGTTTCCTAAGGCAGCAAGGCTTACGACCTTCACGGCACCTCCCAGATGCCCTGATCATCGGAGTCAAGAAGAGTGGAACCCGAGCCCTGCTCGAGTTCATCCGTCTTCATCCGGACGTCCGAGCTGCGGGCTGTGAAGTGCACTTCTTCGATCGACACTACGCCAAAGGCCTCCACTGGTACCGACATCACATGCCACCGACGATTGAAGGCCAGATCACCATGGAGAAAACTCCCAGCTACTTTATCACCAAGGAAGCACCCAAACGCGTCTACCACATGAACCCAAGCACCAAACTGCTAGTCGTCGTTCGGGATCCAGTGACCCGTGCCATCTCCGATTACACACAAGCCCGCAGCAAAAAGAAAGACATGAAGCGGTTCGAAGAGTTGGCTTTCCTTAACGGGACCTCCGGTGGAATCGTGGACACGACGTGGGGACCTGTGAAGATTGGCGTCTACGCGAAGCACCTTGAACGGTGGCTCGAATATTTTCCTCTTTCTCAGCTGATCTTCGTCAGTGGTGAGCGACTGATCGCCGATCCAGCGGTGGAAATTGGACGCGTTCAAGACTTCCTCGGACTTAAGCGGGTAGTGAATGAGAAACATTTCTATTTCAACTCTACCAAAGGTTTCCCGTGTCTGCTTAAATCCGAGGAACGATCATCTCCACATTGTTTGGGGAAGACGAAGGGCCGAAACCATCCACGGATCGAACCACCGGCAATCGAACGATTGCGAGAGTTCTATCAACCGTTCAATTTCAAGTTCTATCAGCTGACGGGGATAAATTTTGGCTGGCCATGAGAGATTATGCCAAGCCAAAGTGCGGGTAGTTAGGTGTACATAAAGCTAATGAAATTAAAAACTAAAACATACTGACGCAAACTAGTTTTAGCTAAAAAAAAACTCATTCCTAAAGATGACAGTTTATTGTAAATAAAGTCCAAAGAAAAAGAACCAAATCTGTTGCAATCGGAATGACCTTTTGTACCGAATAAATTGAAGCACGGATCAGAAATCTGTATTGTTTAGAGTTAGGATTCAATAGGGGTCAATTAGAACTGAACCAAAACCAAAAATTAAACAAAAATAAAAGCAACAAACAAGTCTCCTGGGGTGGGGTTCGAGACAAAAAGCCAATAGTGTAAATTTATCTTGCACTGATAAGAAAAACACAAAAGTACATTCGCACAAATTCTATACAAAACTGAACCAGATCGCAAGATCGGCTCCGATCTTGAATGGCATTCAATAAACGAAAGGATGATCAGTAGCCGTTATTTCTTTATTCAGAATGTAGTTTATATCACATCACTGAGTTTACTTCTGAGAAAATCTGAGTGCTCAAATTCGACACACTGTATCTCAGCTCTCAACAAATCATATTAAACAAAACCCAAGTTTTCGAAATCACCTATTGCAGAAAAATATTCATCTGCTCAAGCAATGTCTTGCTGTAAAAAAAACCTAAACTAATCCACCGATGGTGAGACTTGAACCCTTCTTACACTTCACCAGATTCTTCATATATTCAGTCAATAAAATGAATCATTAGACAATCCTAAGCGTCAATTTTGATTATCGATATGGATTCAAGATGCTAAATCAGTGCAATTGTGCAGTTATAGTAAATGGAGACTTTGTGTAATTTTTTAATGTACTCATTGCTGTTCAAACCCGGACAAGACCACTCGTGCCAATGGATCCTTCTCTACACAGTTTGAAAGATGGAGAAAAGGATTTCACTCCGGCTTCCTAGATGCCTTCAAAGCGTGGAGAGCGAGCTGAGATAAAGCGGAAAGTGATGCCATTTCCTGAGCAGTACTTGCACCGACAAACCGACATGCAACTCAATCTTCACTATTGATTAAGAATCCATAACGACCGATTCAAATGTGCTGCGATCCCATCTGTCAAAACCTATAGAATCATTTTATCTAGATCAAATCTCGAGTAATTCATGATTAGGGCCTAAAAGCCATTTGTAAACAATGACTTTAAACGTTGATCTCTCTCGCGAATCACGAGTATCCCACTATATTCAGCTACTCCATATGGTAGAACTAACATTCTTCTATCAAATGCTGCTTTCATTTCACGAGAGTGATTTAAGATTCGAGAGAAATCGACATTTAAAGTCATTGCTTACAAATGGCTTTTAGGCCCTTAACATGAATTACTCGAGAAATAAATGTGTTCAGAATTGCTCAGACATGAACCTTCTTATCAAGTTCCCAAGCGTGTTCGTGGCTTCAATGCACGTTCTCAGCGAACACGAAGGTAGATGTCAGTAATATGATTTGAACAGAAATATTAAGACATTTTCTATTGTCATTTATGTCTGTTTGTCGGTGGTACTCGCCCCACTCTTATACGATTTGAATTCGATTTGAATCGACAAATGCGGTCGCGTTGTCGCAATACAATTCGAGAACCCGGCCACGATAGCCTACGAAGCGTTTGACGGCGATGATACACGCAACGGTCGACAGGTCCGTGACGACCTCGAAGTGCACGGCCTTCACCACCCTGCAAATAGGCTGACCATACGTATACGTACCAAATATATATGCTGACCATGCGTATATATACCAAATACGTACCCTATTTAACGGGACAGTATGATTTTTCCAAGCTAATGAGACCGTCTCGTCGTATTACAATCAATTTTTCCCGTTTTTTAACATGAGCATGAGCATGATTGACCGCCCACGGATGCAATTCGTTATTGCCAGATCAACTGTATTTACACAAAGCACCAACAGATGTTGTTTGGGACTAACATACATCCTCAGTGTGTAAAAACTGGTGATCCATTATGAAGCAACACCGGTGCCGGCCGTGCCCGAATGCTGGACAAGTAGGGAATGGGAAGGAACTCGTTGACACGATACTCGCTTTGAAGGAAGCCGAGAAATCGTCTGCACTTCCACGAGAAATCACTGGGATGTTGGATAGTTGGGAAAAGGTGAGCAGGGTTCGTTTTGCACGCAGAAAAAAATACCGTCATAACAAACATATTCCAGGTAAATCCAAACATAAACTTAGTTTATTCTTGCCACAAACATAAACTTGCTTTATTTCAAACATATTCTATGTTTAAAACCATGTGACATCGATGTTTGAAATAAAAAACATGTTAAATTTATTTTAAACATATTAATGATAAGAAGAAACGTACAAATTTTGGATACAAGAATAAATTATTTTTATTTGAATAATATTTGGATTTTTCTGATTGCGTTTAAAATTTATTTTATTTATTCTAAGGCCGTTTTCAGCGGTCGTGGTCTATTCTAAATTTTGACAATTAAATAGACCAAACGAAATTTTCCATTTTCACCGGTGCGTTCCAAATTTCATTTTCGAACAGTTTCGATGTAAAAAAAACTGTCATACGCTTTGTTTTATTTTGTTCTGAATTTAGAACGGAATGCAGAGCGTTCTAAATTTGTTTAGGCAGCTGAAAAAAAATGGTGTAAAACAACAACAAGGGCAAAGTGCACAACCGCGTGGATCGCTCGCTCGTTTTTCGGTAAGTCTGAAAACAATATTACGGTATTACCAACCAGATTACTGACTTTGCTCAAGTTCTCTTTTATTTTTCTTAAGCTCTTTGAACTTTATCACAGCTTTTTTTTAAACATTATGGAGTTCGGCTGGCAATGGTGGAATTCTGAACACTGAAATTCTTTGAACTAAACTGATATTTTGAGAAATATGTACAGTACTGGAAAAAATAAAGTGCTCACCAAAACGATTATGAAGAGTGACACCCTTTACACATTCAGAGAAAACCTTGAGCTGTATTCGACATAATTCATCTTATTCTTCCGTTTTATCGTTTCGTGCAAAGAAAATAATAAAAATCTAGGACTGGAAATTTATATCTTAATTTTTATTGAACCTTTTCTGTTATCGACTAGAAAAAATAAAGTGCTCACAAGAGAAATTGTAAAGAAAACACAGTATATAAAGCTTTTAGTACTTAGTATGTCCACCTTTTGCCTGGATCACTGCTTGTAGACGTCGTGGCATGCTTTCGACGAGGTTGTGCAGATATGTTTCATCGATGTTCTGCCACGCTTCATTTAAAGCTTTGAAAAGCTTGGTTTTGTTCGTCACTTCGCCTTTATCCACCTGTCTATCCAAAATCGACCACAAATTTTCAATCGGGTTGAGGTCAGGTGATTGTGGTGGCCATTCCAACAGTTTAATGCGATTTGCTTTGAAGAATGCAGTTGACTTTCGTGCTGTGTGCTTTGGGTCATTGTCCTGCTGGAAAATGAAGCTTTCCTCAAGCCCCATTTTAAGAAGCGATTCCTCCAGATTTTCATTGATTATATCAATGTAACGATCAGCAGTCATGATACCTTCGATTTCTACGAGATTTCCAACGCTGTACCACGAGAAGCACCCCCAAACCATAATACTTCCGCCACCATGTTTTACAGTTTTCTGCACGTTCTGATCCAATAAGCGTTCTCCCGACTTTATCCAAACACGAGGGCGCTGTTTCTTGCCAAACAGTTCAAATTTGCTCTCATCAGACCATACCACTCGTTTCCAGAATTCTACGGGCTGTTCCGCATACTTTTGAGCAAATTTCAATCGTTTGATTCTATTCACTTTTCTGATTAGAGGGCCTCGACTTGCATACTTGCTCTTCAATCCAGCTTCTTGCAGCCTGTAGCGAATAATTCTTTCGGATACCTTCAGATTCAAGTTCTCACGTATAGCACGGCTGGTTATTGATGAGCATCTTCTTGCTTCTCGTACGATTCTCGAATCTTCGCGTGGTGACGTAAGCCGCTTTCTCCCACGACCTGATTTGTCTGCCACACTTCCACATTGTTCGAATTTCTTCCATACCTTCCTTACACCAGAGTAGCTTAAAGCATACTTAGCAGCAATCTTCCGGAACGATTCATGGTTCTGGTGGTCTCGAACGATGAGTTTACGGATTTTTAGGGGGATTTGCTTACTTTCCATCTTAAAACACGAATAACGAACAAGTAAAACGGGGAAAAATTGTTCTTGAATATACCGCGCATAAACAACAATAAGAGGATATGTCAATATCAGCGACTGGGAACGAACAAAACACCGTAAAATATTATAAGGTAAAAGTGAGCACTTTTTTTCTTCCAGTTCAAAAACAACTTAATTTAAGCAAAAAAAGTTTTTTTTGATTTCAAGAGAATAGCAATTTTTTTTTCTACAAAAACTGAAAGATAACGCAAATTAAGTCAACTTTGCAGAAGAAAGCTAAATAATATAATCAAATTTGATGAAGTTATGAAGCAATGATATAATTATTTCCGGGTGAGCACTTTATTTCTTCCAGTACTGTAGGTTCAAACTTTGCAAAAAATCTGTAAACTTTGCAGCAGCTCTACGAAGTTTGAAGAATTTCTGCGAACTATATTATGAAGTTCTTTGATTATTGATGAAGTTTTGGCTAAAGTGTTACGATCATTATGGGTAAGTTGAAAAGAAAGGGTGAACTTCTAGCGGAAGTAATCCATCCCTATTTTTTTTTTTGGTAAACTAGATACGTTAACACATATTGTCACAGTTATGACATGTTGTTAAAACAAGCCTTACGTGCTTTCATAGCTTTGTTTATTTTTATCATGCATGATTTTGCTAACACATATGTTTTACACGTTGCTTGAGTCTTCATCAAAAAGTTGTATCTCCCATACATTGAATTTTGTGCACTTTGGTAGCATATGAAGGCTAGCAAGAAAGATGCTATATAAAATCCCAGTTACAAATATGATTTTTCCAAGGTATTTGAAGCATTTCAACTAGCACCGCAAGTTTACACACCTTGGGGTAAATTGAAATACAAATAAAAAGTCTAAAAAACTCGGCAAAACGTGTATCATTTCTTCTGCTGAGATATTACTTCCAGTACATGGTATATGGAGACACCTCTAATACAGGTTCCCTCGACCTGGGTGAACAGAAAACAAGCAGAGGTAAAATTCCACCTAAAATTGTTCCAGTTCTATTGTTTGTAATGAAATCCAGCGCAAAGATCCAGGATATTCTCTTGATTAATCCTGAATAATGTAACCCTTCTAAAATTTAAATCTTTTAGTTTTGTTCCAGTTCAAAACTGGGAAATTCAAATGACAATTGTTTTTACTGCTGGTTTGAACGTTATACACAAAGTTGCTGTTCAGCTGTACAGTGCACTAATTCTGACATTATATATAAAGTCACATCAGATACTCAAAGATACCTGATTTCTCTATCTATATTCCTCATGCACCTCAACTACATATTATTACCAAATTAACCTAAAACTAATATGATTGACCTTCAATAATGAATGATATTTATTTAAAAAACAAAAACAAAGGTACGAAGTTCTAAGTCTAAACGCAACGGTGTTTTCTCTTTCAATTTCATCATCTGCACTTCCTCCGATGCCAATCAGGAAGATGAATAAGTTATGTTATAATGAACGTCTCAACGTCCTGTCTAGTTGTTCGGAACATTTTGATTTCAACATCGTCTTCCGGCGTTTCCAGACTTTTATTCCACTTACTGTATCGTTTCGCGGAACTGATGGAATGTATTCTGATGGGTTTTTGATGATCATCTGCGAGAAACCATGGAAGTTCGTTTCCTTTGAAACTTTCGTTCCGGACAAGTGTATTACTTGAGGACGCGATGCTCAACTGACTAAGAAACGCGAACCTTTTGCATTGGGACTTGTAGAAAGTCCTGTCGTAGGAAACCTGTTAGCAATGGAGTTTCAGGGTTTTCAGCCGGTTGGAATGCTTTATTCAGGCCCGAAATTGTAGTTAAAATAGAGTTGAACTGGAGCGGCAGATTACCCAGGCTCAATACCGATCCTTTATGTCAGCTAGTGCCGTACTCTCATCCAGTCAAACATTCATAGTTACGCGTATGAGAGCTTCCTCCTTTCCAGTTTTGACTGATTCAGCAAGACGGAAATCCTCCACATCGTCTACCAGAAAACAGCACGAAGCAGCCGCGGAATTCAATACTGATGGTTATTCCGAGAGTCGAAGTGAGGTATGTCTCTTGGTGAAGTGAGAAAAGTGAGAAAGTGACAAACGACACTTTGACTCTCGGAATAACCTTCACTATCTGGAACCAATCATTCATCTTAATATTCACCCAGCGCCAACAGGAATCGGCACCTTTTGACTCGTGAATCTCGGAAACTTTTTCGAATTATTTCGAAATGTCGAACGAGTTGAATCAACACAAACCAAATCCAAACGAAGCAGGCGGAGTTCCAAAACAAAACACACACATGGACGTCATCATACAAAATTTAGAACAATGGCGGTGAAAATGGAAAATAGTTGATCTATTTTTGGTGGTCTATATTTTTGGAACTGTTCTAAAACTAGACCAAAATAATAGAACACCGCTGAAAACGGCCTAAATTTTGACATTTAAATAGACCAAACCAAATTTTCCATTTTCACCGGTGCGTTCTAATTTTTATTTTCGAACAGTTTTGGTGTAAAAAAAGTAAAACTGTCATACGCTTTGTTTTATTTTGTGCCGAATTTGGAACGGAATCCAGCGCGTTCTAAATGTGTTAAAACAGTTGGAAAAACGGCGTAAAACAACAACAAGGGCAAGGTGCACAAACGCGTCGATCGCTCGCTCGTTTTTCGGTAACTCTGTTTTCAGCGGTGTACGTTGTGTTAAACTATTGTTGTGAATGCGACAATTAGCCATTAATTTGATAAAATAATTTCTCGATCAATTAAATCCGAAAGTTACGTGCCGTTATCAATAGTAGGGGAAAGTGCTCTAATGTGGGTCTATAGAGCTAGAATTTGGCACATATTGACACTGATATAAAAGGTTGTTTAAACAAGCCTAAAATGCTTTTACAGCTTTGTTTATTTTTATCATGCATGATTTTTGTAACAAATATTTTTTACACTTTACTTGAGTCTTCCCTAAAAAGATGTATTTCCCATATATTGAGTTCTGTGCACTAGGGAAGCATATGAAGGCTAGTAAGAGAGATGCTTTAGAAAATTCCAGTCACAAATATGATTTTTCGAAGTATTTGAAGCATTTCAAATAGCAACACAAGTTTGCACTCCTGGAAGTAAGTACACAAAAGGAAGAGTGACACAAGTTTTGCCAAGCTGAAAATCCCAAACATCTCGCACCTTGCGCAATCAGCTAATAAGCCTAAAAAGGCTTTTGAAATTTATGCGACCTTTAAGGGGTTGAGCGAGCTTAGATGCGGGATATTTGGAATTTTTCAGCTCCGCAAAACGTGTATCACTTCCTCTGCTGAGAAATTACTTCCAGAACCGGGTGTTGATTCACGAGACAGTTATGGGTCAAACAACGTTGAAGATCAAGACGGAAGTTTTGCAAGGTTCCATCCTCTGGATCGGAATGTTCAATAGTGCTAATGTTGGCGTAGTGATCGTTAGTTTTGCGGATGACATCGTATTGTCGATAACAGGCTAGTGGAAAACGGAGGTACTGTTGGTCGGCAAATGAAAAGTGTCATTGCTCCGAAAGGATTGATGACGAACTGAACTTCAATAGCTATGTGAGCTATGCCCAGGAGAAGGCGGCGAAGGCAATCAACGGGGTGGGTAAGACCATGCCAAACAACGGTGGACAAGTTCGTTTCCGTTTAATACTTTCTTCCAGGACAAATGTAGTGCTCGATGACGCGATGCTCAACTGACTGAGAAACGCGAACCTTTTGTAGAGGGGCTTGTAGAAAGTCCTGTCGTAGGAGATCTGTGGGTGTTCGAAATTTAGGCACACCTAAAAGTCGGAACTAACGGCGATCCCGGAAGAGGTACTGGCAATGGAGTTTCAACTCAGGGTTTTCAACCGGTCGGAATGCTTTATTCAGGCCTGAAATCGTTGTCAAAACAGAGTTGAACTGAGGTCGCAGATTACCCAGCACATTACCGATGGTTGGTCAGCTAGTGTCGTACTCTCATCCAGTCAAACATAATAGTTACGCATATGAAAGCTTCCTCCGTGTAAATTAATTTTTATTTTCAGCTGTTTCAGCAAGAAGGAAATCCTTCACATCGTTTACCATAAAACGGCACTTAACAGCCGCTCATCTTAATATTCGCCCAGCACCAACAAGTATTGGGAGGAATAGATCGCGATAAACTGGCACCTTTTGACTCGGAAAACTCGGAAACTTGTTAGAATCATTTTGAAAAGTCGAACGAGCTTAACACCAGCCAAATTCAAACGAAGCAGGCGAAGTTCCAAAACAAAACAAACGAACGGCATCACATAAAATTTAGAACAATGGCGGTGTAACTGGAAAACAGTTGATCTATTTTTGGTGGTCTATATTTTTGGAACTGTTATAAAACTAGACCAAAATAATAGAACACCGCTGAAAACGGCCTCATTTCCCAGTTCCCGATTTTCAAAAAAAATTTTTTATTAAAAAAAAAAAATTTATTATATCCCCCCCCCCCACCCACCACCCCCCCCCCCCGGCCCCCCCACAATAATATTTCATAAAAAAAAAATTTTTTCCCCAACCCACCCAACCCCCCCCCACACTTTCCCCTTCCCCCCCCTTAAATTTTCCCCCCAAGGAAAAAAAACCCCCACCAAACCCCCACAAAAAACAAAAAAAAATTTCTTAAAATTTTTTTTCAAATCATACTACTGACATCTACCTTCGTGTTCGCTGAGAACGTTTATTGAAGCCACGAACACGCTTGGGAACTTGATAAGAAGGTTCATGTCTGAGCAATTCTGAACACATTTATTTGATCTAGATAAAATGATTCTATAGGTTTTGACAGATCCCATCTATGGGATCGCTGCACATTTGAATCGGTCGTTGTGGATTCTTGATCAATAGTGAAGATTGAGTTTCATGTCGGTTTGTCGTTTGTGAATCGATTTCAGATCTGCTGGTGGCAAATCAAAGCTACAACATTCCCATTGAACACTATAAACAGGTCGTTAAACACTATTAATGCCAATAATAACATTTATCTTATCGATGAACAATACGCTCAGGATTGTCTAATAGTTCATTTTATAAACTGAATATATGACATCAAATATTTCTGGAACTTCATGGAATTTCTTATGAAAATATGTATCCAGTACCATATATTGGCAACATTTGAGTTCGTAATTCTGGTGAAGTGTAAGAAGGGTTTTTTATATACAAAGTGCTGAGGTTCAGGATTCAAAATCAGCCGGTTTCGGCCCATGTGTTGGTGAGTTCGATATGTAGGGCCAAGTCGTCCTCTTTGGCGTCACGATCCAGCTTCAGGCTGAAACAACAATCAGCGTGTTTGCTAGACTTCAGTCGAGTTTTCGAATTTTTCATTTCATCGACTAATCTCATTATCGAAGAGATTTCAATTTATCGATTTGGTCTGCCAACACCGACGAAACGAGAAAAAAAAATCGGAGGGAGTTTCAATGAAATATTATAATACAACTCAGTTGTGGGTAAATTACTCTCCTTTTCTACTGCAATAGTAGCAAATGAGAATAAGTTACCCACACTTGAGATTCAACGGTCGTGTTATAAAGAGTAATGGTATTTTATTTTCTACTCTTAAAAATAAATACTTTAGCAAATAAGAAAATATTAAATTAAAACTATTGAAAACATCAAATATGCATACGTGTAAACTATACCAAGATTATTTCGTCCATGAAACTTTCGGGATATCGAAATGTTCCGTCAGGCTGTCGAGATGTTGGTTAAATTGTTCCACCCTTTGCTTATGCGTCATCGAAGCTTTATCCATTATCCGTTTCTTTTGCTGTGAATAAGAGTTTCCATTAGATCAACCAAGATTAAACTAAATGATTTCCAACAGCCTTACCATCTTCTCTTGCATCTTTTTGAACGATTCTTCCGCCTTGGTGAGAACCCTCCCAGAGGAAGGTGCCTTAGTTTGGCTCTGCTGAGTACTGCTGCCGCTACTTTGCTCCAAACTTTTCTCCACTTTCTCGCGTAATTTATCCTTATCCTTGCTCTTTTTCTTCTTCTTCTTTTTGATCTCGGAGTCGGATTTAAGCTTCAGCTTAACTTTGCTCACGTTTTCGTACTGGTCGGACATGGTGCCGGAGGATATTCCGTCGGTAGTGGAACGATTTATCAACGGAGATTACGGGAATTATTCACGACGCATTGCAAACATAAACAATCTGCGTCTCTGGTCTGGCTTTGACAATTATATGCCTTTGCAGCAATCGCTACATTTCGACGCACGCTAAACTCTACCTAACTATATTCTACCCATAGCTATACACTCAGACGAAAATTTACCTCGAATAAGTGATGGTAGAATTGATCATATCATCGGTACAGTTCAAAAGAACTTTCCTCCCACTCGAAAATTTCCCATGGAACAATATTTAAAAAAAAGTTGCTCTAGAGCCTTGAGAAATTGGTGTCTTAATTATGCAAATCTAGTAAAATCCAATATTTAGTTCTTCACTCTCTACATCGCTGGTAGAATTTTGTTCCAAAACTGCTCGAAAATATGATTCATTATTTCTCTATGGATAAATAAGTCATCAGCGATTTCAGTATATTGACAAATCAAACTTGAAAAAGAAGAAGAAGACATTGAGTGGTGTTGTTTTTTATATTTCACGGCAGTTAGACGAGGCGACAACTGATGAGGTGATTCATTTTATTAACGTCTCTTTAAACTGTACGTCTGCTGTAGACGTTTTAGTTCATTCGAGACGGCAAACTGATGAGGTGGTGATTTGACTTCTGCAAGTAATATGTTTCAAAACGTTCGCCTCCTGCCACAAGAATTTTACTAGATGTTTTCACATGTTATGTTATTTGCAGTTTATTGAAGTAATAGCCAGAATTTAGAATAAATTTTCAATTCAGAGTACAATACTGTATTTACCTCAATATCCCTATTATACCCAATGGCTTATTATATCAGGGCTGGGACGTTTCATTTTGGATGAATATGACCAGTGTTACTGATATTCCCCTCGTTCGCTTCGAATGTGTTTGTCATCTCGGAACATCTTCGGAAGTTAAAAAACAAGAATTCGCGAACGAAAGAAGTGTTGTTATTGATGGGTGTCTTTGTGAGTGACTCATGCGAGATGAAGTTTCGTGCTATTCGCACTATGTTGCATTCCGTCTTATTGTTTCACTGTCATTCTCAATGTTTGCTATTCGTAAAATTTAGTAAAAAAAAAGTGGAAAACTCGAATTCAATTTTTGGTCTTTTGACGCTGTGCCGAAGAATGGTGTTTTCGATTCGCCACGAGTAAAGTTTAATGGAAAAAATTGGAAAGCTTGAATATGCTTTATGCTTTATTCTTGTCGCTGGGTTTCCTTGAACCATCCATCTCGCTAAGATTTTTCTATTGAAACCGTACCACTAGAGAGTGCTATATGAAAATGGGCCAGAGAAAGTATTGGCGGATGTAAGGGCCATATGGGATAGTGTGGTTTACGACGTTTGGGGTAGTAATGTGAGTATTATGGTTGCAGTTGAAAATCGAATGTATCGATTTTACAGTCGATTCATACGTTATACCTAATGTCGGAAGTAGTGCGCTGTATGGTGCATCTGATGTTTATGATTGTTTTTTTGGTACTTAAAGTATTAAAGTATTTGACAGTTCGTACAACGGTCAGCGTTGTATGTCTGTCATACGTATAACGTTCGGTAATCTGTTCGGTAATTAAATCCATTACGCAACGTTCGGTACTCGATTTTTTCGATGAACTGTCAAAAAATACCGTACAGTTCGGTAACGGGAAATTTGATTATCTGTAAAAAACTACCGTACAGTTCGGTAATTTGTGTAGTCTGGTACCAAACCATTTCGGTATTTTTGTTTTGTTTTTATTGTTAAACACCAAAATTTTCGGATGTTATTGTTTTATTAAACAATGCTTTATTTGTTTATTTTCTTATTTATATACATTTATCTAAATAAAAAACTAAAATTAAAATTAGCTACTAAAAACCGGTATTAAAAAGGATTTGCAAAAAAAACGAGGCAGTGCATGCAAAAATTTCGTTCCCGTTGTACCGAGCGTATCGATACCCAGAATGGCGCCAAAAAACAAGAAAAATGATTTCTTAGATGGAACAGGTTTTGCATTGAAAACATAAAACGATTGAATTAATTTTTCAAATGCTGCCGGCAGCCCAATTCCGACCGGGACTGTGAGGTCTTTCCAGCATATGGCGCAATCAACGGAACATGTTAAGAGTGGACCACGAACGATGAGTGTCGGCTGCATCGGATGCTGGTCAGTGAAGTTGTCTTCTACCTGTAGATGGATACAATGAAGAAAATATATTTTGGATGTGTAAAATTTCGAATAAAACTCAACTTTTACATCGAACTTATAGAGGAATCCAACTTGAAAAAAGAAGAAGACACCGAGTGGTGATAAATCTGACCACTCCCATGTTAAAGTAAAGGACGAAAATATTAAAATGCTTCTAAAAATATCAAATGAAATTTTAATTAAAAGCGGTTTGTTGTATGATGTAAGAAAAATCCAATTGCAAGCAATTGAACTGCTTCATAGAACAGCTTTTTCTTATGCATGTCACATAATGTCTTAAGTGATGGAGCTTGTTGATTTTTCTTTGGAAGTTTGCAAAGAAAATCTGCTGAAAAAGTTCGATGTGCTCGTCAAATTGACAAAGCATATGATCCGAAACTACGGGTGACCAAATAATTCTTACAATATTTATAAGGTATCCTATTATTCTCATGTATTCACACTCTTCTGAAGCCTTATGTCCAAAAAGAAACGGGAAACTTCTTTAAAGCAGAAGAGCTTGAGCCGCAGTTTGGCGCATTTTGTGAGCAACTGGATCTGCAATCATTTCCTTGGTGCAGATGGTTTGTTCTTTCGATCCGCATAACCGCACGTAAACATGTTAATCCGATTATTGATATGTTTAACGTTGTTTCCTTATGTCTTTTTGTTTGCAGTAACGAGACAATACCAGTTGGGCGGTCAAAGGGATTACGCCTTCTGCTAAGTCATGCATACCATCAAGGCTTAAGTTATCGGTGAGATGGTAATGCATGAGTTCGTTCAATATGCAACCACATGCTTTCAGTCCATAATCTGTTGGAGTTATTGACCCGTTTTGTACATCTTTTAGATGAGTTTCATACCAATCTTTGGTGCGCAATGGAAATTCGGAGGATGAGTCAGCATGGAATTGTTGCCTAAGGCTTGCTTCATTTAGAATTGGAACAAACTTTTGCTCATATTGTGGATACGGATTTGGAAGTTCTTGGTGCCCACGTGTTGGAAATTTTGTCAGCTTCACGTATGTATTTTGACATTCCGCAAATCGACTGTACTTTGTAAACAATCAACATGGAAGCCGAAAGAAGGGAAAAAATTGTGCACAGTTATTTGGAAAATCCATTGTGGTCTGCATCTAGGCTAGCTAAACAGCTGAAATTGCCCAGAAATACCGTATGGTGCGTTATCAAACGGTATAAGGAAACATTGACGACGATTCGGAAGCCTCAAGCCAATCGTCGGAGTGGAACTGTCGACTGGAAACTGCGTGGTAAGATTTTGAAGACGATTAAGAGGAATCCCAATCTGTCGGACCGTGATTTGGCCAGAAAATTCGTTGCTGCCCATACCCGGATAAAAATAACCATACAATGACAATACAATAATATAAAATAACATTACAATCTATTGCCGAACATGAATCTTATTGTTCACGTATTGGATAAATGAAAAATGCATATTGTCATTACAATAGATCTACTATTCATGCAAGAATTTTCAACAATTGTGAAACAATACAATCAATAGTAATTGACTCAGATTTGTTCGGAAAAAAATGATTTTTTCTATAGTTAAGATACATAACAACCCCCTTATTCTATTGTAGATGACTCAATTAACATTAAATTCTATTGTGGAAACAATATCTCCAATTGTCATCGTATTGTCATGAACAATAATATTAATTGTACACACTATTGATTCTATTGTATTGTTCCAATACATTTAATTGTAAATCTATGAGAATTTTTTTACGGGTAGTACCGTGAGGAGCACTCGACTTCGGGAAGGAATCAAGTCGTATCGAGCTAGCAAACAGCCAAATCGGACCATAAAACAGAATAGTGTGGCCAAAATCTGTGCTCGGAAGCTATACGACCAGGTGCTGACCAAGTTCGACGGGTGTCTTCTGATGGACGATGAAACCTATGTCAAGGCTGACTTCGGGCAAATCCCAGGTCAAAAATTTTACTTGGCAACGGCTCGGGGGGATGTTCCAGCCAAATTTAAATTTGTTTTTGCCGACAAATTTGCACGAAAATTCATGATTTGGCAGGGCATTTGCAGCTGTGGCAAAAAAACGAAAGTTTTCGTTACAAATTAGACAATGGCGTCGGAACTATACCAAAAAGAGTGTCTTCAAAAACGAATTTTGCCGTTCATTCGATCCCACAACCATCCCGTAATGTTTTGGCCAGATTTGGCAAGCTGTCATTACAGCAAAGTCGTTCAAGAATGGTATGCAGAGAAAGGGGTCCAGGTTGTTCCGAAAAACTTTAACCCACCCAACTGCCCCCAGTTCCACCCTATTGAGAAATACTGGGCAATCATGAAGAGGAGACTCAAGGCAAAGGGAAAGGTTGTCAAAGACATCAATCAGACGAAGACCTGGTGGAATAAGATAGCTAAAACGATGGACGAAGAAGGTGTGCGCCGCCTAATGAGCCGTGTTACAGGAAAAATTCGAGAATTCCTTCGAAACCGTGACGAATAATTTTATCCGTATTTTTTCTTAAAAGTATGAAGAAAACGCTACATTTGTATAAAAAAAAAGATCTTGAATTCAATAATAAATAACTGAAATACAGGCAATTGTTTTTGTTCCAATTCTATCTGAAGCAAGCTTTAGTTATTTGACAAACACGGCAGGAATAGTTAGCGCTCGGTCCTAATAATCCGAAAACGGCATGTGCCGCTAATGTATCTCCACAAAACATGGCTACTACTGCTTTTAATTCAAATGGCTCATTTCCGTAGAACACAGTGATACCAACAATCAATGTGCAACTAGCGATTTGAAATTGGTTCACTGTTGTAGAACCCCTAGGTCCGAAGTATACCTTGCAGTCTGCACCTTGCAATAATTCTTGCGCTTTTCGGTACCTTCCGGTACTAGTATCTTGGTTGTTGTTTTGATTCACTATGTTATTTTGACACAACATTTGAGAATGTGTTGGTGTGAGCTACGTTGTAAGGGGCGAATCATTGAGCTTGGGACCGAGCTTGGGACCGATGTGCTAGTACTGACTGAGCCAAGAAAAATATCGTATTTGTTCGGGACCTACTGGTCTTAGAGTTAGTCTATGGTGATACCCTGTTCCAACCGTTTAAGGTCCTCTATAAGAGGTCCAAGAACCTTTCGATAGCCATGTTTCTTAGCATCAACCGTAGGGTAAAACTGTACTGGGAGTACAGTTTGTGGAGAGCAATTATACTTATCCGGCAGATTTTGAATTTTCATGCTGACATTACACATTTTGTTGACACCTGCCCTAGAGCTAAGCGCATTTTCCAGCTCAACGTCATCTTGATATAAACTTATTTTCACCGCATCTGGATTTTCTTTGAAGAAATTTTTAGTTTTATACATTTCTCCAGTTCGGAATGAACTGAATTCCGTGGTACAGGGTGTCTGCGTGAAATTCAATTCTTTAAGGAGATCTCTCGTGTTTGAATCTCTAAGCAAGAGTTTAAAAGTATCTACTACACTAATGTACGAAGCTGTTTCATTAATTATAACTTTCTTGGGAATAGATTTAACATGCCGAACATTCTCTCGGCGGCTCAGTAATATTTGTTAGGGTATGGGAGCAGAAACTATTTGCTAATTGGTGAATTTGGATTGTTTAGCCAAAGTATTAATGTCACGGTACAAGTCATCCAGATACAAGTCAACAAGTTCCGTTACTCAATTAATTTTTCAGAACCAAGTTGAATGCCTTGTTCATTCAAGAGTTGCGAGGTTTGTTGTTCCAAATAGCCACAAACTTGACGAGTTATAGTGTCACACAATTTAACAAACTCCGAAATTTTAGTTTGAGGCAATCCTACATCGGACGTCATACGGCAAATACTCAAGCCTATAACTTGTTTGATTCCATCAAAAGAGTTCTTTTCTTTAAAAATGTGTTCGTGATTATCAAGATCTATATCAAAATTATCTTGCTCTGACGACGATGAATTTCGAATGGATTGCGGTGGACACAACTCAGCAGGGTGTTTTTCTACTATGTGCCGTTTTAGGGTTTAAAAGTTGGCGGTGCATTCCGGAAACATATCCGGAGACATGTTCCCGGCAGTAAAAACATATCAACATCGGAGAAACCTGTAAACAATTAGGGGTAAGAATGGTTAAATGAAACTGACGGAAAATCTCGATGAGTCGAGCATCCTGCTCCTGCAGCTGCTGGTATACCTGCTCCATCACCGTTGCTTTCGGCCACGAGATGAAAACTTTGCAAAGAACACTTTCAAAATCAGCTTCTGGAACACAACTGATCACTGGAATCACGAGACTTCATGAAAAATGGCTGACAGTTTGACAGTCAATAATACTTTACCGGGCTTTGGTAGTTCAGAGTTCATTTTTCGTTGTGTTCGGTAAACTGCTTACCGTATTCAGTGATTATTTGTTTTTACCGTATGAGTTGTATTTTTTTTCTACCCAATACGGTACATAAAATACAAAATTACGGTAAAATTATTTATGTTTACCGAAAAATCGGTAATATTTTAAGTTTACCGAAATATTTCGTTAATATTTTTACCGGACAGCAAAATCGAATTTAAGTGTGTAATTTTTTAACTGAGCCCGGTAAAAATAATTAAGTGTGCATCGATGGATCAAATTTTGTAGTGTGCCAAATCTTCTGCTCGAAAAATGGATACATGTTCCACCTAATGTTGCAGCATACCTTGCAAACGACGCTTTGATTTGGTATCACTCCGTTGCTTTATGCTGCATGGGCACATTCCGTCGAAAACCGGAACGTCAGAAGACCTCGATGTGGTAGAACAGGATAGCAGCCAACCGAATCTACTAACGCCCAAGCGAGACAGCGAGAGCTGCCTGATGGGCTTCGAAAAAGCGAAGCGCAAGCGACGACGACGGATCACAAATTGCTGCTGCGAAAGGTGATGATTACCGTCGGTCCAGAATGAAGAAGAGTGTTTGCGCGACGAAATTGTGCGGAAATTGTACGGAAAATCTCGCGAACCAATCGTAAAAAGTGTGTTTAAACTGTGCTCGAGGGTATCGTGGTTGCCGGACGTGAAAAATCGATCCGGAAAAGTAGCTGGCGGTCGCCACAGACTATGGCCTTATCCAGCTGGATGATACGGAATCGGAGCCATCGTCAGAGAAGTAAATATTTTGCTACCTCCCCTGAAAAATGGGGCTGGTCGGATTTTAAAGCCGTTTTCCCCGGGAAATCGTCACCGAATCGGGAAGTTTTGTCTGATTTGTGCCAGCATTGAGAACGGGGCGGACACAGGAAGTGCATTCCGGGGGTGGGTTGGTCGGTGAAAATCTCTTCGCCGTGTTATTAGGTCATGCTTGCCAATAAATATCCGTGGAAGCGCTAGCAGAAGGGGTTTTCTGGGTTGACGCGGGGTAGGTAGTGTGCCGCCGAGTAGAGATGGGGAGGGATGCCAGTTTTATTTTTAGAAATTCAAAACAACAGCTGTGGATGGGCGGTAGAAGGGGATTTTGTTGAGATTGAACGGCAATCACCATTATTGGATTCTAAACCGAGCTGATGCCGAGATGCGTCGTATTGATGGGATAAGATGCAATGCTTGTCGTATTGTTTGGTATGTGTTTATTGATTTCTTTGTTTAGTTAACCGATAATGTAGTGCTTGTGCTTCGGTCAGAGTCATCCGCTCCACCGCTCAATGTTCGCGAGGTGGCTCACGGATGTACTTTGGATGAACCTGTCGTTGTGATCTGCTCATGGGACATTCTTCCCGACGTCCTCAGATCTGTTTTCAATTTATCCGATAACGAAACTTTGCCGTTGTTGATTTTAAGAAAAAGGAAGCATACCGAAAACAATTTAAAAATTTGTTCAACTCATTTTGTACATACATACCTACTTGACCGTCGTTATTTCAGAAGCACATATCTCATTACGAAAGCAGCAAAGAATTGGGATTTTGCGGGGCAGTAAGCTTGAAATAAGAAAAGCAGTAGTAACGGCTCAGGATTTATTGAAATTTGCGGCTTTAAAAATTGCGAGGTTCGGGTTCAAGTCGGTCATAATGGGATCCGGGGACCCGTTTCTATGTGATGCACTGCGTTTTGGTTCTTTTCCTCTTTACTTCTTTCCCGAATTAAGGCAATGGATAGGTTACATGCTTTTGACATTTTCTGACAAATTCATGTATACATTGTGGGCAATCCTTTAAGGTCCATCTCCCCACTGATGAAAGGTTGGTTGTCTTAAGATGTATTACAGCAACTGTTCGCTAACTGGGCTAAGTGCACAGCCCAGTTAGCGGATGCTGCTCGGTAACTGGGCTGACATTTCAAATATAAATACATTTCGAGGGGGCTTTCGATCGGATTTATGTTCGGATATTTCATTGCACAATACATAAATTCAATAATGTTTCTATGCTCTATACGCTATTGCGATGTAGCTTATTGTGTACCCCACTGTGCAAAATATTTGCATTTCCGTTTGTATGGAATTACGACTCAATTTCGTGCAATTTAACAATTTTTCACTCCTCCACGAACCTTATATGCCTTTTACATGCCCCTTGCTGATTTTGACAAAAAAATATCAAATGATTTTCGAAGTTTATTTGCTTTTTAACTGGGCTAGTTCTTCTCCTTTCTATTTTATGATCGGGACAATTTCCTTTCAGATTGTTTTCTTCGGAGTTGTTAGCAATACTCCAGGATCGTGTACTCGACGGTGTTGCAATTTGATCAATAATAGTTTCGTTTTCCCATCCTCATGTATCCTCCTTTCTATGATGTTGGTGTGTCCAGTCATTCGAGGGTTTCGGATGACACTTTCTTCAAAGTTCTGATCGTGGTAGATGTGTTTTGGAGAGTTGGAATTCCACTTTTTCCAATTATCGTTCTTTCCTAGTATGATAGCGTTCGCAAGCTTCTTTTGGTCTTGGACTTGTTGTAGAAGGCAAGCTGGTACTTCTAACTTCCAATAGATTTTTGGGATTTCTTCGTGTTCCGCTTTACGATGGCCTAATATAGCTTAATTGGGCGGAGCTCTGGCTTGTTCGGAGGGTTCTTGTCGTAAGGCACCATCGGAACGTTGTCTGCGGCAAATTTCTCCATAGCCTTTGTCCAAATGCTAAATCCTGTCAAAACAGCACAGTTGTGTTGCTTCAGGAAAGGAAACTCATTACTTGAATTTCCTGAAAGAAGGTCCTGGTTGAAAAGAAAATGTTTCTTTTTAAGTCACGGGTACAGATAGTCTGCCAAACCAACTATATATTTTAACGGTATTATGTTGATCTAACCTACCACGCCGTGATCGTAGTTTGTATGGCATTCCTTCCTCAATGAAGCGGAATTGCACTGTAACCTCCGACCCACAAGTCTCAAAATTTTCTAGCATTCTAACGAATTGCTTGCTGACATCGGCATATAGTAAAACTCAATCTTCAGGTTTAGTTATGACCATTGATGATGATTCCATTACAGCAGTACATAAACATAAACCGTCAACGTGCGTAGGACTCGATGGAATTCCGTCGCCTCGTCCCCCTACAAAAGATTTCGAATCACTCGCTTTCGAATGGAGTGTTTCCTCTATGTTGGAAAAATGCGTTCATGCTTCCAGTACAGTACAAAAAAGGCGATAGAAAGGATGTCGATAATTATCGTGGAATGTCCTCATTATGCAACGTTTCCAAACTCTTCGAGCTAGTTGTGATAGATTTAGTATTCTTCCATTGCAATTCCAGTCGTTCAACTACGTCCAGTCGTTCAACTACGTGTCCCACTTCTTACTTGACTGACAGCATTCTTGATCGAGCACAAACGGATGTATTTTTGTTGGACCTATCCGCTACATTCGACAAGGTGAACCCACCAAATTGCTGTGGCAAAACATGAATGTTTTGAAATTCATGAATCACTTATAAATTGACTCCAATCCTGCTTGATTGGTCGTCACTCGCAAGTAGTCATTAGCGAATCCATCTCAGCATAATTTCCTATCACGTCACGTATTCCGCAAGGCAGTCATCTTGGACTACTCATCTTTCTTCTTCGTGGCTGGACCGAGACTTTCTTTTGAGCACAACTAACCTCAAAAGTCGCTCAGAACCTGACGTCCATTTTCTGTTTTAGACTTCGGCCTGCTATCGCAGTTTGTACGGCTTCACAGCTGGTTGATGTGCGAACGAATCATGCGCTTGTCTTCAATCCACACGTTGAACATCACCAGTCCAATTCCCTCTAGAACCGCTCCGGTTGTTGGGGTTGGCAAACACTGCGTCACCTTTTATGAAGGATGTAAAAGCTGCTTGATCGCTCGGTTCCCGAACACTTGGTGAACATAGCAAGTCCAGCCTGGTCCGGAATATGCGCCCAAACGTGATTTCGGACGATGATCTACCTTCTGGGGCTGATGCAATCGGTGTTGTTTGGTAACTTAACAGAAAGATTGTTAAGTTACCAGTGCTTCCTGAATTAATCCTCTTTCCCTCTCGAATCTTCTTGACCGCTCGTTTGAAATTTTACACGGCTTGCCCGTTGGACCGTGGATCGAACGGTGCGATTGTCACGGGGTCGATACCGTTTTCGAGGCAGTACTGTGCGAACAAGGCACTGGTGAACTGCGAACCGTTGCCGCTGACTAGCGTTTCTGGCATCCCGAGGCGCTCCTAACATGGAGAACAGACGCTGCTTTGAGCCATCCCTTACCTGGAAACAGACGTTCAACTGTAGTTCATTTAGCGTTACTCAGACTGCACCACGGGTAGGCGAACTACTTACAGCCGTTGAAGGACTTGAAGGTGAACTACCTTACAGCGAGCGAGAAGGAAGTTCTCTCCTTTGATAGGCCCAGCGTAGTCGATGTGAACCCGCTGCCATGGATGCCGCTATACTTTGGGTGGACTCTTGGCTGCAGTTGCACTGTGACGGCACGCTTTAACAAGCGCATGCGATATCCGAGTCGATCAACGACCAGTAGACGAAACTGTGCGCAATCGCCTTCATGCGCTGGATGCCCGAATGGCCACGATGGAGATGGTGTAGGCAACGCATCCGGAAATCGGTCGGAATCACAAGACGTTCACGCACCCTTAAACCGTAGATAGTGAATTTCTTCGGTCGAAGAATTGCTGGACCTCTCGGTCCGGAATGGCCGTTTTCGACTGAGGCCACCTGTGTTGCATGATACGATGGACCTTGCTGAGTGCAGGGTCGGAAGGAGTTGCGTGCGTTAACTGCATCTAATGCAATGCATCTTACATCGTTCTCCGTGATGATGCTGGCTCTGGTCCTCTGGTTTGACGTGCTAAGCGATCAGTCGAGACAGGATATCGGCGTTCCCGAATTTCGTCGTGTTCACGTAGACGATGTTGAAGTCGTAGAGCGTAGCTTTTTGATCCGAAAAAGGGGAGCATTATCCGTTTGTTGGGTGAAGTTCCGACCAAAGAGCATCTTGGGAAACTTGGTCACAGCGAAGATGATAACAAGTTACTGCTGGAAGCGTGCTGCACGACCTTGATCGATCCGTCTGGGAACTTCTGGCTGATGGTCGCTCTAATCGATGACGTATCCGCTGCTACCACGATCTCGCGTTGCGGGTTGTAGTCAAAAACAAATCGGAGGTTCTGCTTGAAGGTGGAGAACGCTTTATAGCGTTCTGCTGACCAGACGAATTTCTTGTCGGCTTTGAGAAGCTCATCCAGCGGATATCGGAGCGTCCGCATACTCTGGACGAACTTCCCGTAGTAATTGATCGCTCTCAGAAACTATCGAACGCCAGAGACGTCTGTCGGTGCTGGCATGTTGCAGATGGCATCGACATTTGCTGGTTCCGAACACAGACCTTGCCCTTCGATGAGGTGTTCCAGGTATTTAATTTGAAGCTGGTGCTGGTGTATTTGATTTGAAAGGTGCCGGAGGAGTTAGCGGTATTGGATGTGGTTCGTGAGCGGCCGGGACAGCTGCTGATCGCTGGCTCATGATTTTACAAAAGTGGACAACCCCCCCTCCCGGGGGTTTTCCGCACGGTGGCCGGCCCTTTGGGCAAACCCCCCCAAAAAAAGAAGTTGGCATATTCTTCAACTCTCTGGTCGCCTTATTTATTGATCAGTTTTGACATAGGACTACGTCTTTGTTTTCAATACAGGGGTACACGTTGTGAGAACGAGAATTAGGAGCGTCACGAAATATGCTTAGGTTTTGAACGCTAATAACTAATTCATTTCATGACCATTTTCAAAATCTTTGCACCAATCTATCTGGAATATTTCTTTGCATCAATTTTAATATTAAAATTGATTGATTTTTAACATAAAGCTATTGAAAATAACGTAAATACAAGGTGATGTCTTATAATGTCGATTTTTCAGAGTAAATTTACCAAATACACAGTACTTTCCTAGCACAGACTTCATATTTAAGTGAGGAACGTCTCCTAGGCAGCCATGAATGTTGTATAAGGGGTACACCTTCGCATTTTGATTTAGTTTTTCGGCAGTCGTGGAGCTGTGCAGAGTAGGATCTGCTGTAGGAACGCATTTGCGGTAGCAAGCACCCTGGAGGGTGCACTGGCGAGCAGTCGTTGCCCAGAGAGGCGTTGGTGCAGTTGGCTGTTGGTGCCGATGCTCCCGTCAACCTCGCTGCGAGAAACATGGCTGCTGAAGCCTACGAGTTGGCGGGACAAAGCCGCCCGTGACAACTAAACAAGAATTATCCCACGTCACCCGCAGATGGCTACTCGCAACGACGAGAAACTGAACCAAGAATACCAAGAAGAAAGCCCAAGTTCTATCGCGAACCATGTTTCTCCCCCGTCAACTTAATCCGTCTTTTTCAGGACGGTCAAATCAGTTTGCCAACATAAGAGTTTGTTTGCTTGAATTTTTCCCTTGTGCTGTTTGAAATTTCCATTACCGCACCCCGGCTGAACATGGCATTGCTTTAAACGCCACGTCCCGGAGTAAATGGCATCAACCTCCACAATCTTCTATATAAGGTCTGGGGCAACGCACTGCTTGCTTGTATTGGAAGCAAAAATAATGTAAACATTGCTGAGCGGACGAGTGATGACGTAACACTATTCAACTTTCTATGCGCGTGCATAGGTTCAGATAAAAAAAATCGGTTCAAACGTTTATTATAAATGCTGAATTGTTGGAAATAATCATGATACAAATGCCATTTATTGAGTTGAAGCATTTCCTCCCGATAACATGGGTCATTTATTGTGAATTTAACTGAGGTAATTGAATTTTTGCCACACTAACTTTCAAACGCTGGGACTTGACAATCGAGTAGCGATATAGAACCAATTTTCCATCATCGATAGACTGGAATCGGTTGAAAAATTAAGTTTTATAGTGCACACAATAAACCATCACGGAGCGAACGAATCAAAAAAATAGTATGACGTTGCACTTTTCGAGCTCTTCAGCGAATTTTGCTCATTTTCCTTATATTGTTGTAGTTACTGGGCCAGACCTTATATAGACGTCATTGTTCGCCATGGCTGCCTTAAACGAACTGATAGAACTGTCATTTTTTTCTATATATAGCCTACTTATATTTATTGACGATTTACCGGAGGACCCACCACCAATCGCGTGAAAAATTGGTGAATTTTGTCTCGTTCTTTTTATAGTAATCGTTAAAGGGAGTTCTCAGAAGGTCTGAACAACGTCCCATGGGCATTCAGCCCAAAATACGGTTGAAGACGTTCAGAAGTCATCGGAGGGTAGTTTATGGATTGTCAAGACTATTCGAGTATTTAAAGGGAATTCTTCAGAAGGTCTGAAAGGAATCCGAAGGAAGGCCTTGGGTATTGAAGCTCAAATACCGAAGAAGTTTACAAGCCCTTGTAAGGTAGTTCATGGACCGTCAAGAGTTTCGCCAAAACTCAAAATAAACAAATGGAAGCAACGGGAATGGCGACTTTTGAGTTTCAAAACAAACTGTGCGCTGTTTTGTTTTCCAGCTTATAGTGGTGCACCAGGTGCACCTATGGACGCCACTGATAAGTGCAGTATGACGAGTCCGAGAGGGAGGGATGTACACAGCACATCTGAATATTGTGCGTTCCATGAGTTCAACAGCGGTCTACATCTGCTCTAAACTACTCCAGTCATTGTATTCGCTGGTTTTTGCTTTCACTCCGCGACGAACAGTAGTCAGAACACCATCCCAGTTGATTTTCTGCTATTGCTAGGATTTCTATCGCATCGGAAAACCTCATAATCGGGGCCAAATACTTGGTTGGGATGTGTCTCGATCGAAACAATCCCATCATAACAAGGAACGTCGATGCCTAAGTTTGGGACACTCGAGGATCTGGAGACAACCGTGACGAAACATTGCAACGCAGCTGGAATAATGGACCTTTGGACGAACACTAGTAAGTAGAGTACGATTTCACGCGTTTTGGACTAAAGTAGGTTTACTGATGATTGGTTGAAAATAATTATACTTCAATCAGTAACTGTTACCCCTAAACGCGTTAAATTGTTTCCGCATGTCTGGTGAACGTTATTCATTGATGGGAAATTTTGTTTGCCTACTTTAGCCTAAAATGCGTGAAGTTTTACCCATTTAGGGGTACTGCCAGTAACAGTGTAACAAATCTTCCCACTCGTGCATAATTCCTTCGATTTCGAGTAGGAATAAGAACGAAGCGGTGAGATTAATATAGGTGCATGTACCCTATTTAAAAAACCACATTTGAGGTTGCACTTCCTTTGTTGGGTTGATGTTTTGGTCCAACCAGCGAATCTAGACTGCATAGTGCTTTGCTTAATTTCAGTGGAAAGTTGGTCACACTGTTCGACACGAGCTGGCCCAGCTTCCCTTGGCAATCCCTCCAACTCATATCCGATCCCAGCGAATGCCACACAAGCCCATAAATATGCACCTAGCTATGCATTTCAACATATGACGGATGATGGATGTGCGCATTCCGGCAACGGACGAATAGAAACTGCACTTTCTCGCTCTCACTCTTCCTATCCGTGTTTTTTGTTTGTTTTTCAATCACTGCACTTTTCACTGTCTCGCTCTAGCGCTACGCTTATAGTACCGAGAGTTGTACTACACCACATATAGGTAGGTAGTACTGGCCTGTATCCGTGCTTCGCGATTTTAGTGGAAATATATAACCAATAGTTATAGTACTACGTACACTATAGTTGCGCATTACCCTTCTACGTTCGTTCCACGCACGTGACAATCGTGACATGGTATAACAATGCATCCATCTCACCAAACACCCCCATCATTCTCTAGAGCGAAAAAAAAAATAATACTGCACCCAGAAAGCGCAACCGAAATGTAAACAAAAAGTTGTAGGAATTGTATCATTGACCCTTTCTGTCACTGCTCATTTGAGTTCGCACTGGGCGATTGACATGCGAAACTTGACTGTATTCTCAGAAGAAAGCCAAAAAAATGTAGCACTTTTCCAAAAATAGTCTCTCCGACTCGGATTCGGATCGAAGCGCTGCTGCCAGTACCTACAAAGCAACAACGAGGATATTAAAAGTACGAATCGCGCATACGAAATTGAAAGCTATGTTTTTGTTTTGGGGTGGTTGTTTATTTTCGATCTCGGCGATCGTCATCGCCGATGGTAAGGTCGCAGCAGAATAAGGTATATCTTATACCTAGTTCTGAAGCGAAATGCAACGGCTCGAGAAGGTGTTTATCGGAAGGGCATGTTCTGGATGCAGTGGGAAGTAATTATAAGCACACTATTGGTTCGAGTGGTCAAATTGTCTTGAAAGAATCATAATTTTATTCATAGTAGGGCTACAGATGGGACAGTTCAGTTTAGTTCGTGTACTCCTTAGATGCCGTTTGGCCACCTGCATCCTTCCTTTGTACCACCGTGCGCACTACCGGGGGCGGATGGACTCGATATTTGAAAAGCTGTCCATCTCTCGATTTGATCTCGTTTGAAGCGGCGACAGGCAGGAAGAATTTCGCCAATTTACAGAACCTGCCAGCCGCCGTGGATCGTCTCCGCGCGAAGTGGAGTGTGGGTTCTATTTCAGGAATCTCCACCGAAACGGTGGCGGCGTGACATTTTTTTTTTCTCTTTGCTGCGGTGATATTGTTGTCGTCTGTGCTAACGGCAGCTTTGCCACACTCCCACGAATTAGCGTCGTAGTCGCCGATGTTTTCGGGTTTGAGGAACATTTGTTTTCGATTAGATCCCATTGAAATGAAAATCTGTGTTTTGGCGAAATTCTTCGAATGTTTTGTCTCCGATGTTATTTGGGTTTCTCTCGTCTGAGAAGCTGATCAGCATTTGAGCCACGTTTAAACGTTTGAAGCGATGATGCGCGGGTGTTTGGGAATGGCCTCGTTCCTATTTTTTTGTTTATTGGTGCAATGTCTTACCGCAAAATTATTTGTTTTAATTTTGGAAATTGATTACTTTATTCTGCTGAACAGATACACGTGCGTTGCGCCATTCAAGACGCTCCGACTCAACGAGCACGATTGATTGACTTCGCAAACGATGATGGGATTGAGCGTATATTGCTTGATATGGTTGAGCAACTTCCGGCACCACAGGAGCTGCTGACAACCATCCGCCAGCGCGACGAATTCTGCCTCCGTCGTTCCCCAGTCGTCGAGACAACCG
This sequence comes from Aedes koreicus, assembly GCA_024533555.2. NCBI lineage: Eukaryota > Metazoa > Arthropoda > Insecta > Diptera > Culicidae > Aedes > Aedes koreicus. Next base: position 52,941 of record JAHHFK020002232.1, on the reverse strand, counting down.
CCGAACTTCAAGAGCAATCCGGAATGTAATTTCCTATCACCTTCGTCGCCGGTCCAGGCGACGTCCACGAAGCATTCTTTGCTTCGGTTCAATCCCGGTTGGTCGGATGGGTGATTTTTCGTCGAAGTAGAGAGACGGCCACGCAGATATTCGGCCGACGTAGATCAAACTTCCTACCAAACTGCGGAACGAAGCGTTTGTGGGCAGTTCGGTCTCCTCCTTTTGCTTAAGGTGAAATTGGAGGGAGTCCTTTCTGCATATGAACTATTAAAATAGGTTAATTATCACTTCTCGTTTTATAGACTAAAAATCACAAACAAAACAAACCAAACAACGCTCAAAGTGCTAACCAATGGATGCTCCAGTGGAGCAAACGATTCCTAAAAATGGCACCCCTGAAGTTCTTATAATATTTGAGATTTGTGCTCAGAAAACTTCGAAATGATAGGGGCTTGATCCCATATCACTTAAGGTACGCGGGGTCGATTGGTACCTTTGATGGCTTCGCGTCATCGTGTCCGAATCGTCGTACAGTTTTCTCGACCTTTTCGACGCGTAGTCACATGAACTGCTTAAGCTTTAACCTATCCTGTAGCTGCCGACGATTTTCCTCAAACTCGACGAGCAAATCGTCAACGTACACTAGGATGAAGTTCTGCTCCCAGTTGCGATTTCGGATTTACAGGCACATATCTCTATCAGCAGGCTTGATTCCCATGGACTTCAATATTCCTTGAGCCCAGCGCATGTGGCGTTTGAGGCTGCTTACCATAGCATTATTTCGATCGCAGCCAGGCAGCATTTGCATACAGGTAAACACTATATCCAGATGCTTGACTAACTTTTGCTGCTCGTAGTCCTGGCTGAAATTCTGCGAGAATCCTGCTCAACCAGTCTCGCCTTGTGCCGCAATACTCGCCCGATTTCAACTTCCTTCTTATACGTCCACTTGCAGCCTACCGGTTTGCACCCAGGGGATAAGGGGATCAGTTCCCAAGTGGCGGTTTCCTGGAAAGCTGCGATCTCCTTCTGCGTCGTGGTCTGCCAGATCGCCGCCTCAGGGCTGCGTCGGAGTAGCTTTGCGTTTCATCGCTGACATGTTTCGTAACGCCGGTGACGTCACCGAATCGTTGAGACGGGAAACCCATCGCTGAACGCGTGGATCGCCTCGGTTCTCCGAGGTGTGGCGACTGCATAGCACTGAAGCCCGCGAATTCATCGTTCGATTGATTCGTATCTTCATCCGGTGTATCGTTCGAATTCGAGTTGAGTTTCAGGTTCAACTCCGGGTTGAGCCTCCAGTTCAACATTGGTGGAAGCGTCGATAGAAACGTCCGTTGGATCCTTCTTCACTTCGTTTTCAACGAACTTGGCATTCTCGAAGTGCTGTCCAGAAAGAGATAAGCTTTATGCTCCGATGAGTAGCCCATGAATGTTAACTGTTGTGTTGTGACGTCCAGTTTCTTTCTTTTGACCTTTGGGGCGTGAATCCAAGCATGTGTATCATTCGTTGCAATTCCTTTTAAAGGTGTCGGCTCGCAAGGCCCACAACCAACCCCACTATCTCGCAGGAGGACCATCGTGATGCTGCTGTTTAACAGTCCCAAGCACCGCCAGGACTTTCGGCTTTTGTATTTAGAGTCCTGGGCGCACTAACAAGACGGTGACTCAGCCGCCCCTAACATGGAGAACGGACGCTCAAATGGGTGAAGGCTTGGACTTTTACCCTTATTTTTTAAAAGCGGGGTGGCTCGCATTTGTCAGGGCTGCTTTCGGATATTTGTGGGTTTTTGGAAGAAACTCAACAGAGTCCAACAACTGCTCAGTTCCCCCACACCCCCGCCGTTCGTTGGGGCTACTTATTCATGTATTCAGTAGCTGTCCATCATATCTGACCCCACCATCCGCGACCCGTGGACCCGCCGGGTTGCTTGCAGCTCAGCCCCGTAGAGTCTTCCCGTGAACCCAAGCACTCCAGCCGAAAATCTTGAGGTTATCGATCTTCGGTTTCGCGCCGGTCCAAAGCTCGAATGGTGTGACGTCCAGGGACTTCGTTGGCAGAACGTTGTGCAAGTAGACTGGTGTGTCAGCGCTTCTGCCGAGTAGCGTTGCTCTAACTGTACATCGAAAAGAATGCATCGTACTATTTCGATGAGCGAACGGTTGTACCGATCCGCAACGCAGTTTTGCGACACTCTCACACTCTGTTTTGGCCGGATCTAGCATCGCGCCATTACGCAGAAACCGGTGATGGAGTGGTACGAAGCCAACGATGTTGTTTTTTGTGTCGAAGAAGGCGAATCCGCCAAACTCGCCAGAACTTCGTCCAATAGAAAAATTCTGGGCGAGTATAAAGGGCGAGCTCTGGAAAACAGGGAAGGCCTTCAAAAACGACAAGGATTTGAAGAAAGAGTGAATGAAAGTGTGGAAGAAAGATGGCGAAGTGTTGCACAGGATTCGATCGGTAGCGTGAGTCCAAGGTGCGGGCATTTAGCCTAGGAGAGTATGTTGAATAAACCAACTTTGCAAAAACATAACTAATATGTGTTTATTTATTCCCTGAGAGTTTCAAAAATATCCGACTTAAAATGAATGTTTGGTGATCATTTCTGTCTGTTGCATTTTTTTCGAGTACAATCTTTACTCCCCGCTTTTTGTGGCGACTTCGGACTTCTCTTTCATGGGTAGAGGACGCAAAGTCGGCAGTGGTCATCTATCATGGTTATAAAGTACCTGTAACCACTGACCGATGGCACCTCTACCGGGCCACATACGTCCGTGTGCAAACCAGGTCCATTGGTGCTTTTTGATCTGAACTGAGACTCACTCGGAAAAAATGACTATGTGGCGTCTTACCTTGCAAGTGCGAATGCCGACTTTTCTTTGATGTTTGTCCTTCGCCAAATGATCTATTGCTTTCGGAGCCCGGTGGCCGAACCGGGGATGCCAAACGTGCTGACAATCCTTGTTATGGTGGCCGCTTGCCACCATCACGATATCTTCCCGGTGCTTTATTTGGTAGAACCCCTGCTTCAAACGCGGTACAGCCATGGTGGTATCTCCACGAAGAATCCGACAGCCAGTTGCGTCGAAGACAACGGAACGGAAAGCAGGTTCATCGAGAGGGTTGAGGCGTAAAGTGCAAAGCTGATGTCCATTTCACGTGCACTCGACGTCGCAGCAACCTTCACCGCGCACCTCTGTTTGCTTCCCGTCCGCTAGGTTGACGAACTTAACTTCGCTTTCACGTAATTTCCGGAAAAACTTCCGATCCGCTACGGTGTGCCGTGTAGCACCGGAATCGACAACCCAAAGCTTGTCGCCATCCGATGCTCCTCCTGTAGCTAGCGCGAACGAAACTGTCTCCTTCTTGCCGGTGGCTTGACCTTGTTTAGGTTCCTTTCCCGAATCAAGGGCGAACTTGCGACACTTCATCTGTGTCTGCACCAGCATTCGACAATAGTGGCATTCGATTGGCTTTTTCTTCTTCTTGTTGTCATGGTCCACTCGCAGCACCGAGCTCGATCCCGCATCATGTCGCTTCCTTCGACTAGTGTCAGCGTGAGGTCGTCGTCCGACCGGCTTTCGAGAGCGGTTGTGAGGGTGTCATTACGAGGAGGGAAGGATTCTCAAAATCATCGCGATAGTGAGATTCTCCGCGAGTTCCTGTCCGTCGCGAAAACAACTCCTCCATCTCGAAAAAATGCTTCGCCATGTCGTCGGTGTCGGTAAAGCGCCTGTCGCAAATGTGTTTTAGCAGCGATTCTTTAGACGTCAAGCTCGTCTTGTTGTGGTGCGTTTCGCGGTGGTCATCTTCTATTAGTAGGCCGGTTATGGCCCTAGTCTTGGCGTCTGCCGCGTTCCACTTTGCGTCGGCTTCCCCTCTAGGCTTCACGCCCGGATTCACGTAGCGCCAAAGCTCTTCTCGAACGAGCGGCAGCTCAACGAAGGCGTTTACTGTCGCACACGGAGTAACCTGCCAGCATGTATTTAGTTTTGGACGCGTTCACCTGTATTTGTGCTACTTCGCATTTCAGTCGAATGCATTGGTCAGCCACTGTCTGCCAAATGTTCTGCCGTCAATATCAATATCATCCGCGAAGCATACGAGCTGACCGGATTAATTGAAAATCGTGCCTGCTCTCTGTACAACACCTTCCAACGCAATGTTGAACAATAAACAGGAAAGACCATCGCCTTGTCTTATTCCCACCTGCATTTGAATGATTCTGACAGTGCGCCTGATATTCGAACTCTACGACTTCACTCCATGCATCGTAGCCTGGATAAGTTTTAGAATCTTAACTGGATAGCCGTTTTCGTGCAGGATTTGCCATAGCTCCGCTCGATCTATCAAATCATATGCCGGTTTGAAGTCAATGAATAGATGATGGTATTGGAATTTGTCGCAACGTAAGGATTTCGTCAGTTGTTGATCGGCCGTCCGTGAATCCGGCCTGGTAGTTACCGACAAATCTGTTTTCTAGCGGCGATAGTCAACGAAACAGTATTTGAGAAAGGATTTTGTAAGCGCCATTAGTGATCGTGATCGCTCTGTAGTTCTCACAGTCCAACTTGTCGCTCTTCTTATAGATTGGACAGATCACTCCATCGTTCCAATCCTCTGTTAGTTATTCGCTATCCCAAATCTTGACAATCACTCGGAACATCAATCTTATTTCTATTCGTGCGAAAAGGCAAAACAATCGATCGCTTCCCTTCGGCTCTTTTAAAATCGGACTTGACCCCAAAAAAATCCCACTGAAATTTGCAGATTACGTATCGTCAAATGTTCAGCTCTCGCTCTCAGAAGATCACTCTGCGAGTGACATCGTTGTTATTTTCTAAAACTTCACAATCTTTTGTCTTTCCCATTATGGATATGCTGTGCTGAACATCCGCAACCGATCACCAGAAGCTAACTCAACAACGGGACGCACGCCTGCAAGCACCATGGAACTCCCTAGACCATACCTCAGAGCAAATCGTCTCCTGCCAGCGGGCGATCTTGGAGAGAGGGGCTACCAAGCTGTTTTAAGAAGTAAGTAGGCATTTAATAAGAATATTTTCCTTCCGGTTTTATTTGCCGGATTCGGCTACTCAACGTCAACCGGTTTTTAATCCAGCTCTCATTAACAGAGAATTCTATAAGAAAACCTTCTTTAGCTTATCACACGCCACCTGCAAGTCCCGTGGATGTTCCTAACCCGCTCGCCACAGTATTGAAATCGTGGACCGTCAAAACGTTTTTAAAGAGTGTTGTATGAAGATTCGAGTGTTTTTGTGGATAGAATATCTATCGAAGAAGAGTGGGGAGTTTATTTTGAAAGTAAAATCAGTGTATCGAATAAAAAATTTTAGATGCGTGTAGGAAGGAAGAGACCCTGTTTTGTATGGTTATCTCACAAGCAAAGAGGCGGCGAAGGACCCCCGACGTGGGAGAAACTTCCAGCGATTCCTGCGACCAATGAGCTTCAGCATTATGAGGCAGAGATGCACCGAATATTCGGCCGGCCGAATATTCGGCCGAATAATGCTTTATTTTTATTTTGCCGAATATTCGGTTCGCCGAATAATGAAACCTGATATTCGGCCGAATAATGACCGAATAGGCCGAATAAGCAAAAAAAAATAAACCAGAAATGAAATAAATATTCAATTATTTTACTTGAAATGTTGAATGAAGTCCACATTTGCTTCGTCATTCAGTTCTAGATGAAATGAAAACTCTTAAATTATTCCAAATACTTGAAATTACGTTTCATGCAAGTAAGCATTTCCGCATTCTCCGGTAACAGGCTATTACGATGGTCTTCATATACCAGCCCCTCCGTTAAACAACCTTTCACTCACAACAGTACTTGCGGGTCTGAGAGGTACCGCTTCGCCAGTTTGTAAACATTGGGGAACTTGTTTCAGACCACCAGACGAAAGGACTTTGTTTCCTTTCGATGTTTTTATCTGACAGGTACTGCTGCAGCTCGTTGTTAATGGTACACAGCGTGGGATCGTTTGTTCGCTGTTGACTTGTTCCAATTTCTGCAAAGCATTTCCAGAAACCAGATGAGGAATCCGCTTGCTGCGAGGATGAGGACTCATGTTGGTATTTCCTGCGTGTGCTGGTCTTCCATGGCATCAAAGATATCCGTGACAATTCTTTCAATCAGAGTTTGGCGACAACTTTCGGGAATGAAACATAGTTTGAAACGCGGATCCAGGACTGTCGCAAAGGTGAAAAGGGTATTTCCGAAAATATGTTTGAACCGGGTATTTAAGCTTTGTTTCAAGGTTTCTTTTGTAGGTTCGACTCCTTTATGATCACTGCTTGGTTTCTCCAGAAAAAGTATGAGCGTTGCAACATACGGAATAGCTTCAGAAATACATGATTCGTCGAGCTCACAATTCTTGTAATTTCCTCAAATGGCCTCAAAACCTCTAGAAGATGACCGGTGATATCCCACTCATATTCTGTCAAATTCTTGATGGTGGAAACTTCGCCTGCGTAATAGGTTACAGCTGATCTTTGGTCATGCATACGTTCCAACATGTAAAATGTTGAATTCCAACGTGGTGCGAACATCCTGCAGAAGTTTTCTTTTAGGTAAGTCGTACTTCTCCTGGATTTCACACAATTTATTGCATGCCAACGGCGAATGGTTAAAGTGAGTCACGATGTTTCTCGATTTGGAAATGCCATCTTTAATGACTTTTTGGCATTCCAAGCCATCGAGAACAACAAGTTGAAAAGTATGAATAAAACACCCCACGTTTGGTAGTTCAGCGTCGTCCAACCCTTTCAACATATTTGCTGCATTATCACGCAATATGAGGTGAACATGAGTAGTAGTGATGGACCAGTTATGTAGCATTTCATGCAATTTTAGGGCGATTCCTCTCCGGTATGAGATCCAGGAATTCAGAGGCATTGAGTATAGCGTGTTGCATGTTGCTCGCTTTTTCATCAAACCAATGGGCAGTCAAGCTAATCACGGCTTTATTATTTGGGGAAGACCAGATGTCAGTCGTGAAGGACATGTGTCCTCCGTCCAGAGGCAAAGCGTCATTGATCGCCCGTTTGCACTTCTCATACATCTCCGGTAGTACCACTGTTGTAAAGTGTTTTCTGCTCGGGACCTATATGAATAAAACAATCGTAGTAAATTAATTACCAATCATAAACAGTGTACAATATTCAACCTTATATTTCGGCTGCAGCGTCGTCATTAAGCGTAGAAATCCATGATCTTCAACCATAGACACCGGTTGATGGTCCAGTACATCATTTCAGCGATTGACTTGGTGATTTCTTTTGCCTTGGGTGAATTTTCTTCCCATTTAAGGTTGCCGGAGAAACTAGCTTGGATGGTCGGCTGGGACGAATCCGTGGACGATTTGGAGACCTTGCGGTCTGCTTCTTTATTTCGGTAAATACGATTGGCCTCTGAATGTTGTTTTAAATGGTTAACCAGCTCGAATTTGTGGCTGCTTTCCCGGTGCCCCCGCGCGAGAAGGTAACATTGCACTCAACACATTTTGCTCGGCGGCCACCATCGATTTCGATAAAAACTCCCAAATCGACGAACGCTTATTTTCTGCCATTTTATGCCGAGAATCAGAGGATCGCGAATCACCAAACAAACGGACGGATACGAATGAAACGATTTTCGAATGTATCAAAATGGAGTACGAACAGATAACCGTTACGGAAAGCTTGCGGAGAAAGTGTGAGAATATGAAGCCCGAACGAACGAATTGGCGCGAAAGTTTGACTTTTGAAAGGATACATTTCCGAAGGGCTCATGATAAAAACAAATTCCAAGGGGATTCCTATTCATATAAAGGGTGTTTCTTTTCAAAGCGAACACTATCCTATTGGAAGAATAAAGTAATATTTGGCCGAATATTCGAATGTTATTCGGCGAATATGGGTGGGTTATTCGGCCGAATATTCGTTTCGCCGAATAATAAAAATGTGTTATTCGGTATTCGGCCAAAGGCCGAATAGTACTATTCGGTGCATCTCTAAGGAAGAGGCAAAATATTCACAGACGCATCAAAAATAAACGGAACGTGCGGGATCGGCGTCTACGTCGAAATGCACTAAACAAAGGATCATCAATCGCTTAGAAAACGTCACCAGTATCACTTCGGCCGAAATCATCGCTATTCAGCAAGCGGTCCGGTTGATGAAGGCGATGGAACTGCAGCACCACGTTATATACACGGACTCGAGATCTTCCTGCATCATGCTGAAAGAGGTGCAGGAGGGTAGAGAAGGAGAGGCTGCTTTAGTGGAGATTTTCACAACTTGTTGGAAATGGAGGGTTGGGATCCAATGTATTCCCAGTCATGTGGATATCCAGGGCAACCACATAGCGGACAATCTGGCGAAATTGGGAACCAACTCAGAAAATGTACTGCAAAACAACTTGCTGCTTACTGACGCATTGCATCACTTCAAAGAGTGCCTGCATAAGAAGACAACGGAGTGGTACACCGACTACTCAAAGGACAAAGGACACACGTTCAACAATTTCCAATCATCCTTTTCAAGTACACCCTGGTACTTCGGAAAGGAAATACCAGGCAAAGATATCAGACTACTAAATCGACTCATTAGTGGTCATGACTATTCCAAGGTCTGGCTGGCTAGAATGCGGTTGGCAGACGATCCGTTGTGCGATATATGCCAGGAACCTGAAACGGCAGAACACGTTATCCTACACTGTCCACGATTTGGTTTTGCAAGAACGAAATATGATTTCGATAACAAATACAGAACGCTGTCAGGGGCGTTTAACACTAGAGACCTCGATGTGTACAAGGAAATTGTCCAATTTGTACGAGAGAACAAATTAAATTACTGACGAATCGAACACACTGAATTACTGATTACATCGTGAATCGGAATAACAGGGCATATAGTCAAACCTGCCTGACCCTTCATCCGAACTGTCAGAAGCGCAGTTCAAAAAGAGAGAAGAAGAAGAAGTAGCTACACCCAAAAAAAAAACAACAATAAATAAAAAATATAATAAAAAAAAAATTTAAAAAAAAATATAAATCCCCCTCCAATTATAATTATAAATTTAAATTATGCGGTCACAATATGCATATGAAATCTTCTACATTTTTAAAAAAAATTCTTTCGTAAAAAAATCACCCAGCACAACAAAAAGCTTTATTCCCTTTTTTTTTTTTTCTTCTAATATTATTTTTCCCCCCCCCCCCCCCCCCCTCACTACACACCCCCCCCCCCCGAGCCTCCCCCCTCCCGATGACCAAAACGATGCGGGAGAACGCTCAGGACATCTACGCGGGCCTCACCTCCCGAACAACCAACGCAAACAAACGACTCAGTCTGCTGAATGGACTGGTGAAACTAATCGAACGATGGAAAAGGGAAAATACCCTCAGCCACTGTCCCCTGCTGATGGGTGGGGCCCCCCATAGGCGGCTCCTGCAGCGCCGGGACAGCGCACTGGGATTTACCGTGTCGGAGTGGCTATACTGTATAAGCGCCTCACTGGTGCATCAGTACACACAAATACGTGCTGGGGCGCTGAGGGTGTTGCGCCATCTGCTGATGGCACCGGGGGATGTGAGGGCGCTAAATGAACTTCAGTTGCAACATTTGGTCTGTCGAAGCTTGGATATTGTATTGAAGAACGAAGAAGAACGGATGCAGGCTCTCAAGGTGATCCGGAAGCAGTTGATGGTTGCTCCGGAAATTGTGAGCCCGGCCGTGGTGCGGTGTTTGGTGTCGGTAGGTGAATGTGGTACCGATGAAAAAGCCGGGCGCACGGAGCGAGAAGATCGTTTGCTGCGAGCGTGTTTGGCTACACTGTGTGAGTGTGGAGTTCTCAATCCGAGGCTTATGATTGTTTGCGGTGGGGTAAGTGTAATTACCCGGAATGTTTTGGAGTGCCACAGTCCCCGCATAGCGGAAAGTCTGTGTGGAGTGTTGTTGCATCTGCTGGAGTGGCCAAAAACTAGAAAGATTGCCGGCGTTCGTCTGGACTGCCTGGGCGCTCCATATTGTGATTTCACCTATCGTCTAGGAATTATGGATAAGAATAAAGATGCTCGCGATTTGCGGTTTACCTGCAGTCGACTAGCGCTGCTATCGGTGTTACGCAGCTGGGGAGGGACGCTCGAGTTTTGTAATCCATCGAAACCGTCTGGATTGAAAGCAATCATTGACATACTTTACCTGAATCAACTGGAGGTGCGAAAAGCTGTGCTGGATCTGTTATATGAACTGCTGGGTCTTCCACAGCTCGTCTGGACGGACGAGTATTCCGTTGCGCTATCGGTGGTCGATCCGGCCGAGTACCAGGACTCGTGGCGTCTTAACGAAGGTTTTGTCGCAGCGGAAGGAACCGCCGTGCTTCCATCGCTTGCCAGCCGTGTGCCAAACGTTTACGACATTCACCTCGCTTTGCTCCTCTACTGTTTTGTTGAGAATGGGCTGTTGAATGCCTTGGTAGAGGTCATCATATCGAGTGATACCTTTATTTCGGTCCGTGCTACAATTCTGCTGGGGAAAATCCTACACCAAATGCACCTGCTGCTACCAGCGGAGATTTGCAGCGCAACGCCATCCTCGACACTGCCGACTCTAATCTCGAAAGCCATGGAGGGAAATCATCAGGCCAAGGCGGCCATCGCAGCTCTTCAGCAGTTCCATCAGATGCTACAAAATCGTCCTGCTTCCTGTTCGCTCTTTCTCGATTGCATCATCCAGAGCGGGGAACTGATCAACACTAGGATATTCAAGCGGGAGCTCAGTTCACAGGTAATTGTAAACGTTTCACGTCTGTAGAATCAGTCCTCACGGGAGTTATTTTTCTTTTGCAGGAAACCGTTCCCTTACCAGCAACTAAATACGCTACACTGGACAGCAATTCCGGTTTCGGGTCAAAACGCACCCGTCACGATTCGGTCGGATCGACGGGTAGCTCCAGTGGTGGTGGTGGCGGTAGTGGTGTCGGCGGTCGTCTAGGCTATCTATTCACTGGAAGTCTGCCCCTTCAGAACGGATCTTCGATGGATGACAGCTCTATGGGTACTTCCGGAAGGGTCAACGGTTCAAAACGATACAGCTTGAAGCGGACACGCTTCATTCAATTTTTCGATAATCTCAAAGAAAACGAACGATTAATCCGGGACTCCAATGTTCTAAACAACAAGGATCCGAACATGTGGGATTGGGACATTGTAATCACGATCTTTCGATCGGACAGTTTGGGAAGCAAGCTGGACGATCAGAATACACGATTTATCAAAAGGATTATCGATTACTTCAAACCGAGCAACAATCGGTTCTCGCATCAGGATCTAACCGGAAACAGTCGGCAGCTCCCGTCGTACGTTACGGCGGCCCTGGAACTGCTCGATTGGTTGCAGCAAAGTCAGGAGGTAGGTTAGGAATTGCCTTGGGTGTGGAAATGGATCTAATTTTGTTTTCGTTTTTTTCTCTCTCTCTCTCTCTCTGCAGCTCGAATGCATTCGTATCCTTACCGATCTTTTCGCAGACATCAGCCGCCAGTTGATGTCGATTCACGCCAAAAAGTCAGCCCACGAGTGCTTGTTCAGCCCGCAGCACATGACCAGTACTATGTGCCAGCAGTACTTCCTATTCATAGGACGAATGTGCCGAACAGAGAAGGGACTCAGCGTGCTGACCAATACAGATGTGTTCAAGGAGTAAGTTTCTCTGGAGTCACGTTTTAAAGGTGACCGGTTCCTAAAATCTCACTTTCTTCCAGGTTGACGACAATTGCAACAAAAACCAATCACATGTGCTACGTGAAGTTAATTGTTTCCGGGCTAGACTACAGCCTGGACGGTGAACCGAGGAAGATATTGATGCGAACGTTACTCAAACATCCCTCGGCCAAAGCTCGGCTATATGCTACGCAGTTCTTACGGGTTTTGCTCCGAGCTCGCATGCCTGATTTCGAGGTATGGGGTATTCAGCTTCTGCTGAAGCTGGTCGACGAGTTTCAGGCCAAAAGCGTTCAGCTGGCCGCGCTGGAAATCCTGGAAGAAGCTTGCTATGAACGGGTTTATCTCGAGGAACTGGTCAACGTTTGGCCCAATCTGGAAAGGGTCTCCGATCACGGGAAGCTAGTCATGATGAAGTTCTATTCAATACCGAGAGGCTTGAACCATCCGGACGCGAAAATCAAGGAGGAGATTGACGTGTGGGTTAAGGTTTACAATAAGAGGTAATAATTGTGGATGAGATGTTTCCATTGGACATTTAGGTAATGATTTATTCGATTTCTTTTATCATTCAGATATGTTCTGTTGATCGAGGCCGACGTCCACGCTCATTTGACGCAACACACCAAAACTGAGGATGGGACGTATAGTCGCCGGCATTGCGCCCAGCGACCTGGCATTGCCGCCCCGAACATGTTACCACATTTGTATGGTCAACTGGTTCAGAACTTGCAGGGCATGTCAAATCTGCAGATGCACGGTGATTTAGATAACTTGATTAGCACCCTGTTGATGGCCAAAAGTAGCAACGAAAAGGAAGTAATGACGCTTAAGGCAGCAATGTGGGCACTTGGTCACTTCTGCACCTGCAAGGACGGGGTTTCCTACTTGAATGGATCTCCCGCGACTGTTTTCGAACAGTTCATTCAGTTGGCAAAGTATGCCGAAGTCTATTCTGTGCGATCAACGGCACTGCATTGCCTCTGTCTGGTCGCTACCTCCCAAATGGGTGCCGACATTCTTCAAAAGCTTGATTGGATATCGGTTCGACATGACAGAAGCACCTATTGGCCCGTTTACGAACCGGAGGAATGGTTCCCAAAGCAATTCACCACGCCCGTTCGGCACAACTACGAATTTCCGCCGTACAACTACACGGCTCTACCTAACGAGCCCCTCCTGCCAACCGAAGCCGACGATCATCTGGTCGTGTCATCCGTCGGTGAAGACCAAAGCGACTACCAAGCTGCAACGACGTCCCGTTCGCGAACTCTCCCAGAAAGTGTCCTTGTCACAAATCGAACTCCAGCATCTCAGAAACACAAACGCTCCCTATCGGAATCAAAAACAACCGACGGCATCAGTCTGCTGAGTACAACGGCACAGACAACGTCCTATCAGAACTCAAGGATCCGCTATAATTCCGGAACGGATTCCAACACATCCGGAGTGAGTAGCTATGAATCTATCTTTGGCAGTCGGTTCCATGCGGACTTGATGCAGCAGGGTCAACTGTCTCCCATTCCGAGCAGTTCAAATCTGATTGATCTTAAGAAGTTGTCTTCGGAGGAAAAATACCGTCGGATATCGCTTACCGGATTTCCGCTGAAGGAAGCCAGCAACATTATGACGGCTCAGGACTTATACGGTTACCATACACTGCGAATACTGAGACGACGCTGTCGGCCGATGTTGTCCGAATCGGCGGCGGATGAATTGGCGGAAATGATGGACGACACCATGGCTAGCGTAACGTCGTCTTCTTCCACTTCGACGATATCACGCTTCCGGTTGAGAGCTTCTAAAGCTCTTACTGAGCAACAGAGGAAGCTGAAGGTCCGTAGCTTGGATCGGAATTGTAGCCTCAATACGATGATGGGGTAAGTTGGAGGGATATGTTTAATGATTAGAGTTGTGTGATGATCCAATGGAACTCTCCCGCAGGTACGATGAATTTCGGCAGAGCATACGGCTTAAACATCAGAGACTTCAGCTACAGGCGGACATCAGAGGTCCCTGCTATGCAGGTAAGGATACAAATTTGGTTCGCCAATTTGTTGATCCATCGCTACATTACCCCGTTCTTTGCAGGTATCTGTCTCCCACGCAACATTCTGGACCTGTTCCCGGTAGAGGAATCCCACGGAACGTACGTCTCGAACCTAACGCTGAACGAACTGAATGGAAACAATTCCGGTGATTTGGATTCCCGGGATGGCAACGCCACCGCAAGTCGGCAATCGACCAACTCCTCCAAGCTGCTACGAGCCAACTCAGTCGATAGTAACGGCGCAAGTCACATCTGTGACGAGTGTCTTCAGTGCTGCCGTCGCCGGATTGATCCATTCGGTGTCAGCACCAGCAGTCGGAGCGAGTGCTTCAATTCATCTGAGAGTTCCTTTAGCGACGAAGTGGACCGAACAAGGGGCAGCATCCTGCGACACGCTCAGAGATTGGCCAATCCCGTGTGGAGCAAACAAAGCCGAACGCAACTGCTGGATCTCAAGCAGAAACATCCCAGTGCATTTCAGGACATTTGCCTGTTCTCGGAAGTGTGCCAGCAGCTAGGAAAGAACACGTACCGTATCTTGTCAAGGCGGTTCCTGCACGAGCTGTTTCTCGATATAGACTATGCCAGTTTCTATCGGGAACCGAGAGAGATTATGTCCAACGCTCGAATTAACCGGTTACATTCGGACGAATCTGAACGGACGATGAATGGAGGAGATGCGCCCCTTTCTCCATCCGGAACGAAACCGAAACAATCTACGGGAGTGATGGAGGGTAGCAGTAGTAGTGGTGTTTATAGTTTCAATAGTGCTGGTGGAAGTCGGACTAACTACAGTGTGAAATCGAATCAGGAAGCTAGCAATATCCAATCGAACTCAAAAGAAGAGAAACCCCGCAATAATAGCCCATCCGGCGAGGTGACCACTGCCGGTGGATCAAATAGTGCTAGTAGTAGTAATAGTAATGTGAACGGTATTAGTGATAGTGGTAGCAGTAGTGGCAGAAGTGTTGGTGTTGCAAACAACTGTGGCTTACATCACCTGAGATCGCCTCCGTTGGCCAGTTTGTACGAGACCAGCGTGGAAAATCTGGTCGAAATGAGTTCGACGCCTAAGGAGACCGCGCTGCGCATGCAGGTTGCGCTCAGACAGTTGGAAAGAGTGAGTTGAAGGCTATTAAATTGAATCTAATCGACGGTGACTTATTTTGAATTTATTTGATTGCAGCATGAAAGGACAATGAATCGCCACTCGACTGGCACGGACGTACCGGATGGTATCACCAAAGATTCCTCAAGCCGCTGTGACGATGATGATCCGTCGTCGTCCTCGTCGTGCTCCGGAGCAGTGCCCCATAACCAAAATACCAAATATAGGACTCGACCGCGCTTCAACACGCTGGAGCTGGATCTGAGCTGTACCAAAAATAAGTTCCCCATCCGAAGGGATCGTGGATCCGGATCGGGTCGGAGCTCGGACTACTCGCCCACGACTCCCACGGGGGGAATCATAACGACGTTCGGTGTGACGATCCTCAGCTCCGGGGGAAACAGTTCGGTGACGAGTCCGACCAGTTGTGGCGGCGGGGCAGGGCAAGCGGAAATGCCACCGCTGTTCTGCGAACAGCGACTGGAGCAGCAGCTCAAGGGATCCAAATCGGAGGCGGCGCTGATGACCAAGAAGTGAAAAGTTGTGAGCGGAAAGGATTGTGTATGTGTCTTGAGGATGTGTTGCGTTGGGCCTTATCGGGTGGAAAGTGTTTTAGTTTCTCTAACTTTAGGCAACGTGATTGGTGGTTTTAGAATTATTATTATTATGATTATGATTTTCACAAACAGTGAATTGACAACAAAGGCAGTAGAGGATATCGCAGAAAGTGTTGTTTAAGAAGCTAAAACTACTAAACTAAATTTTAATGATTCTCTCAACAACGGAGTAAACATCAGCGATAGGGAAATCTCTTGGAGCTTGCAAGAGGTTTCAGAGGTTCTATCGGAATGGATTACGGACCTCGTGACTTGAGTGGATTTCTGTACGTACTTTGTAACATTGAAGTTGCATCTTCTGATAACAATCTATATTGATGGTTTGGATGGAACGTTGACCATTGACAAGCGCAGTTAGCATGAATTATGCTTAACTTATGAAGAAAGCTTGCGGCGCAACATGTAGCAAACTGAAATCGAAGTGGAAAATGAGAAGCTTTCCAATTAACACTAGAGAAATTTGACGTCACTCGTGTTGCTGAAAGAAGATTAGAGGCGTTCCAATTGTTAAGAGTGGAACGAAATGCGTTGGAATCTCTAGCTGAACCAGGTTCTCCAGAATACAGAACTGCAGTTCTGTTTGGATGGTTGAATGCTAGTCTAGCCTTTAGTAATCCTCATTATTTGTACATGATTCTTAACAGCAAGCGCAAACGATCACGAAACCACTGCCGGCCGGTGGTTGTTAGATTGGACACACGGATGAACTTTAACAACTGCAGTCATATTCTACGCGGCATGTGAGGTGACACAACTCGTTGGCGCATAGGAGGTGACAATTGTCACTTCGGGAGGGGTAAGTCTCCGTGCGAATCAAATGGAGACCACTGCTCCCTAAACTTGTTCGGACTGCGAGGGAACTTCTCTCTTCGGTAGTGGAGGCAACGTCAATGAAAAAAAACTCTGTAGATCTGAAAAAAGTTAGGGTTTGACGCTGCATCGAACCAAGGTTTCAGTAATGTATAAGGTTTCGGTGAAGTGGTCTTCCGAAATGAAATCGGTTGCAAGTATGGTGTTTGTTCGACCACTTCGTACCCTGAAACCTTTGCCATAATTTTCTTCCAGAGGTCAAGATGCACATCTACGTCCAGCTCTATGAAAGCTTCTAATCTTTTCATTTATTTATTTATTATTATCACCGTCTTCGATAAAAACAATCGTACAGACTGAACTACTTAATACTAGTTTACAATAACTTAAAGTCTGAACAATTCTTCTTATTCGATTTTTAAAAACATTTTTGGATATATCAAAGTCGAATTCGTCACATACAGCATTAAAAGTTCGAAGACACGAATCAAACGGATTATTATATCCATAGTTAGTGCGGTGATAAAGAAAAGCAAGCATCGGTTAATTTCGAAGTCGACTGCTCAAGCAGCGCAGGGCAGTCAATAACGCCGATTAGGATGTCAAAGACCAGCAGACGCTGCATTTTAACACGCCTGTCAGTCAGTAGATCCAAACTTATCAGTTTGCAACGGTCCGAGTAAGGAGGGAGATTGTTCGGGTCATTCCAAGGAAGTGAACGAAGTGCGAAACGAACGAACTTCCTCTGTACGCGTTCAATGGAAACGATGGGTGCCACATAATAAGGAGACCAAACGGGGGCCGCAATAGAGTGATTTTAAAGCATAGATATCAGTGAACTCAGAGGCGTGCCGTCGGATTAGCCCTAACACTGAGAAGGCTTTAGCAGTCGTGATTCCCACATGCTGATTGAACTGTAGCTTGGCATCGATGGTAACTCCCAGGTCGCAGATTGAAGCCACACGATCCAGATGCGCAGACCCCATGCTGTACTGGTGATGAGCGGGATTGTTGGAGCGAGTGAAGGATATAACTCTGCATTTATCTTTATTAACACGCATACCATTGTCGCTACACCAGATTAACAATGTGTTAATATCCTCTTGTAAAGCGACACAGTCGCGTGGAGAACATATTACACGAAAAAATTTAAGATCATCGGCGAACAATAGTTTGAACGACGAGAGGCACAAGCACAAATCGTTAACGAAGATGTTAAATAACAGCGGGCCCAATACGCTGCCTTGGGGTACTCCTGACGTGATCTTGATGAATTGACCACTACGTGCGCTGTGTGGCCGGAGAGATATGAAAAGAGCCACTTCGTTAGCCAGTCAGAATAGCCGATGCGTTTGAATTTGTCAATGATCAAAATGTGAGAAACTGTGTCGAATGCTTTAGCAAAATCGACATACACCGCATCCACTTGCCTTCCCAATTCAATCTCTCGTGACAGAGAAGTAACGTAGCACATCAAGTTTGTTGTTGTTGAGCGATGTTTCATGAAGCCGTCAGAAATTAATGGTGCGGCTACAGTGTAGAGGACATTGTGCATCAGCTTTTCGAAAACTTTGCTCAAACAACGCAGAATGGAAACACCACGATAATTTGTGACTAGGTTGACGTTTCCTGATTTATGGATGGGAACGATAGAAGCAGTCTTCCAAATGGAAGGAAATGTTTTTTCGCTAAGCGATCGGTTGAATAAAATCGTGACAGGGGCTGCGAATCCCACAGCACACTTTTTCAGGAATAGTGGTGGTATGCCGTCTGTTCCGGATCCTTTCTTGGAGTCGAGAGTGTGTATGACATTCAGCACTTCATCAGAAGAGAATTGGATAACGGGAAAGTTAATGTTGTGCGAAGAAATATGCGCAAAGCAATCGAGACGTGGTACAGGACACGACTTACTGAATACATTCTCGAAGAATTCGGCGAAGAGGTTAGCGGCTTCTGCGTTTGAGCTAGCATGAGCCTTCTCATATGTAATGTTGCAGGGGATGCTAGCAGAGGATCTCAGTTTTCTAACGAAACCCCAGAAACGTGTTGGTTCCTGTTTGATGCTTGCTTGAATCCTGGATAAGTAGTCGTCGTGAGTGGATTGCAAAACAGGTTTGAATGTTGCCTCAACTTCTCTTAGAATAGTTTTGTCGGCTTCAGATTTCGAGAGGAAATAGTGATTACGGGCCTTCCTGAGTAAGTTGCGAAGATGTCGCAACTCAGAGGTCCACCACGGTTTGTTGAAAGCCGAGTTAACCGCACGTCGTGTGCGCGGCACACAAATGCTGCAAATTTCGGAAAGCTTGTCGTAAAATGCTGCAGATGTTTCGTCGATCGTTGCAGTCCTCGCGAGAAAGCTCCAATCAACCTCTCCAAATGCTATTTTCAACTGATCGAAATCACACCTGATAAAGTCGTAGCCAAAACTGTCAACATCGTCATCGAGCGAGGTCGGAATAACGTCGCCCACGTCGAATAGTAAAACGAACGGCGCATGATGGTTGTCAATTGGTGGGTGTTCAACACACCGCTGTTTTTGATGATTTTTTACTTGTCGAAGAGGCCATCCGATGAAGTACTTCGCAATCTACTAGCCGAAGTGGATAGTACTGTCAACACGTGCCTATAGACGAGGACTCGGCCCCAGCACTGACACCGAATCACTTTCTGCTCGGCTCGTCCAACGGATCGAAACCACTCGCCAACCTCGATGATATCGGCACGATGATCAGGCAGTACTGGTGCACATAGCAGATTCTTGCAAACCAATATTGGAAGCACTAGGTATCGGATCATATCTGCCGGGGATTACTCGCCGCGCCAAGTGGTTCCGTCAGTCGGCCCCGCAATTGTTGTCCGAAAGGGAAAGCTTTCAGCTCCAAGGTCAACCAAGGATCGACAGTTTCGGTTCGCAACCGCGAGAACAGCGCGTGGGATTTACGATCGTCCGACAACGAAGCTGGCATTATTGGACGTCCGGTGCGACACCAGTGTAAGCCAACGAGGTGACAACGAGCGCACCTACCGTTTCTTACGCACCTTGGTCGACAGACAGTTCTAGTGACAGGTATGGATCTGTCACACCGGGTCAGTGGAAAGAAAACAATAACAGTGAATAGGGAACAGCGAACTTTTAATTGTGCAAGACCTCAACAACATGTGGCGAAATATGTTTCTGCCAATGCCTATGAAGACAATTACTGTAGTGGCAATCCCAAAGGCAGGAAAACCACAACACACCATCCACGGAAAAAAGCCCACATCACTTGTACCAACACTGACAAAAGTCTTGAATTCAGCGGTTCTCGACGGACTGCAACAGAACCTAGAAGTCCAAAAACTAATGCCTGACACTGACGGACTGCAACAGAACCTAGAAGAAAAAAAACTAATGCCTGACCCAGTGAATCGTTGAAAACATTTCTGTCTGTCGATCGCAGCTCGAATAGTTCGAATAGTCAGATCCTAGGAGGTTGAGGTTGGCAGCCGTCGTAACGAAACATCTTCCTAGCGCAGTTTTGTCGTTGCTGCTGACGTCGCACTGGAACTCATCCATTAGATGGAGCGGCTTGACCGACGCGTTGATCGTCGGTCTGTTGATCGGAGGATTGTCCAACTGCAGCTTGATAGCTTGATGAATGTTGGCACATATATACACAGCCCTCTGACTTTGGCTTTTCGGTGTTTGCTTGTGGATTGTTTGGCTTCTTCTCCTCCCCGGCTGGGTTTGGAAAAACACTGCTTGCACTGGTGGTTCGAGAATGGGCCATCCCGAACAAAGTGCATCGATCCGCATTGCCAACAAGGAGTACGAGGCGGCTTTGATTCCGTTTTTGAAGACTGCTGCTGATGAGAGGTTCCCTTCTTCTCATGGACAGCATGGACCGATGATTTCGAGCTTGACTGGCGCTCGGTCATGGTTGTGACCGCCTTGAGATTGACGAGCCGCTGATAGTCGTCGAGTGGGTTCTGAAAAGTTCTGTTTCGCCTTCGATCCGAGAAAGAATGTCCTCGGAATGTCCTCTTAGGAATGACCTTTGAGACCACACAAAAACGCCAAGCACTTGAATTGGTCGATCTTCATGTTCTGGAAATCGAAGTCCTCGTAGGCACGGTTCACCTTCCCCCGGAGCTGATGATGTTCCCCGCTTCCGACTTGACCAGCTGGTGGCACTGGTACCGCTTGTTGAAGATGGAGGTCTGGTTACCGAAAATTGTCGAGAAGGTTTCGACGGCTCGGGTCAATACTTTCTCTTCACATATTTGGTTCTAGCAGAAAATTGCTGTCCACTCCTAGAGTTGTATATTGATAAGAATGATATTTCCAATTTTCAAACATTATAATTAATTACGTGCTTCGTGCAACAACAAACAACCTGATTAGTTTAAATGTACATGAGGTATATGATCGATTTTGTTTGATTCTATTGTGATCCAGTGAAAAAGCTCTGTCGAATTAAGGAAGGTATGAAGCCGTTTGTTGAACTGCTCAATATCCTTTTTGGAGACAGTTGTAATAGCCTGCGATACGACTGAGAGTAATGCATTGATCCGCAAGACTAGCCTTTTCAAAGATGTCGTATTTCCAAAGTTGTGTGCACTCCAGGTTGCTGCTCCTCGACTGAATCAAGTGAGGTAAGACGACTCGTCATCATCTATGAGGTGACAGTGATTGTCGAATCGACTAAGGCGACTCCGTGCAAATCAACCGCGGAGAGTCATCTTACTCGATTCGATGAATCGTCTCACCTCACTCTACCCGCATGAACATTTGGCACCTGTAGTTTCACGATTGATAGGAATTGTTAACAAAGAGTCACGTAGTCATCTCATGGGGGGCGGTTTCAGTTTGCTCGAATCAAGAGCTCCTGTCGTTGTCAGTAAGTGCTGCGAATAAGTTTTTCACTTTCGGCATAACCAGGCTTACTTCCGCGCCGCCAGTGGGGTGAGATGACTAGCCAGGTGACTTGAGTCAACCCAAGTGAGACGATAGATAGATGCATTAAAATTCTGGTAAATTCGCTTAAATTCGAAAGTGCTGCGCTTTAACAAACCATATTTACTTTGTGTAAAAGAATTGGAAACACTGTGGTTGGTTTCAGCGGTTCTAGTGCCAAACGCGAAACCTTCGACGTGACTTCTTTCAAGCTCCGACCGAGATTTAGACTTGCGCAATGTCTCATAGAAACTTTAAAATATCAGTGCAGTGGATGAGCTCAAATTTTGCAAGCATGATGAGGACCTGTTTTGAAATCAATGAAGTTCGAACCATAGTTGGCCAAGATATAATCTTGGAAGACCTCTAATTCCCTTCACCATTACGGAAGACGTTTCTTTAAAGATACCGAATTGATGTTATTTGAATCAAAGTTGAACCCTAATCCGAACAGAAGATTTTCTGGAGGAAAGCAAATCTTATTCAACGCTTATTCCGATAGAAACAAAATTTTCCCTAAATCACAAAATCAAACCAACCAACAAATGTAAACACATTAGATGTAAATTAGTTAGGATGTCTCTTAAACAAAATAGTAGCTGCAGCGTGTATGTGCATAACACTTGTTCCTATATATTTAGTAAAAATAGTTATTTTTCCCGTTGAAATCAATCCTCAATTACGATTACCGACCGTTTATTTTTATAATCTCGTTTTTTACTGATATCAACCATTCTCGCAGCATTCTAACCGCGCAGCTCCATTTACTTTAGAGTTAAGTATTATAGTTTAGCCGAAAACATAAGTTCCTCCCTTCACTACTCCCAACATAGAAAGCGAACCAGGCAGCAACTACATTTTCAAAAGGTTCAATTCTCATACCATACCGCCTATTACAATGAGTCGATGTTTACAATAAGTTCTAAAAGCATGCCCTACTCAGCTCATAACCAAAACAGAAAAGTATTAGAAGTCTATAAAAGGCCGTATAAATTGATATAGTTAAGTAAGTAGTAGTCTCCAAATTTTGTTTAAATGTTTTGACCTTTGTTTACGTCGTCGTTCCTGTCATTTTCCGTTGGTCTTTTAACGTCCTTGCTCTTCATCACCTTTGCTGCTGCTGACTTCGTTATTTTTGCCATCCAAATAACCAAGATCTTCCGAGTGTGTTCCCCAGACTGCGTGGACTGATCGATCGGCGTCCATGGTGACAGATGCTCTGTTGTTCTTGCTATTATGACGAGGAGTGCAGCAGAAAAGAATGCCTTATAACTGCAACGCGTATGTCCGCACCAAGGCCCACCAATTTTTCCAAAATCTCCGGGTAAGCGCCTCTCGATCCTGCAAGTTCACAGTGTCACTGCAGATTGGAGATCAATTCTAAGGCCGATATAAATGCAATGGTCCACTCCTTCTGGTATTGTGGCAGCACACAATTGGATCGCTGTTGTCATTGGTCGGTCCGATGCTTTGCTTCCTGGGGCTAAATGTCCACCTATTCAACGTCACTTGATGATGGGACAAAACGCCGTACTGCGACATCGAAACTTGGTAAAATTCTCCCTGTGCATTACCGATTGTCAAATGAGTGTTCCCAATTCTAACTTCATGAAAACGTTCTCGGTGGCAAGATATCAGCGTTAGGTAAGACGAAAGAGGACCGACCAATTTCTCAGTTCCACCATCTCTTCAATACCACACCCACCCATATGTCTATGCAGCAACTTGCCATACAATGTTTTCAATATCCCCGTAGTTCTCCCAACCCCCTTTATAGTCACTAACGGTTCATCAGCTATTTTATCTCTCATGCTCTGCAGTGTAAGCGAATTTGAAGTGATATCTGCGACATCGTCGATGTAGGCAAAAGTGGTCAGTCCATACTCAACGCGAGCGACCTCATGGAACTGGACATTATTACTTTCATCATCAAATCCACGTTGAACAATGCTCAGTCAGTATAAGTTTTCTTGCTCCATATCCATAGGTTTGATCATGCGGACTCCAGCCATTGTCGAATAATTTAAACGCTTTGAACTAAAAGAGCTTTCCTATTACGAATCATTTCCTAGGCTTTTCTGTTCGGAGAAGCGAACCCTTTCATTCAGTTCCATTTTATCCAATTTATACGGCCCATTATCTAGCAAGAATGTCAAAAACAACATGCAATCAGTACTTTTAATTTAGAAGATACCCACCATGCCTCCAATATCTTTATTTAATGTTCATCCCTTTTATAGAAGATTGGTATTGGTTTATTTATATGATGCAACTTTTTTTTAAGGAAAATCGAAACTAAACACACTTATTTATGCGTTCATGGAGAAAGTAGCGTGCCCATGTGTGTACGCCACTCTCAGTACTTGTAAATTGTAAGTAATTCTACATTCGACGTCGAATCAGCAGGCATTATAAGGAAAGTGTGGGTCTATCAAACGACAGTCCCCGCGTTCCAGAGCTAAGAAAATTTAAGTAAAACTGGAAATAATTTAAGAATGTGGAAGAAGCAAATAATCACATTATTAGGCACCGTAACAAATTATTAAAATCTAAAAGCTAAAATGAGAAAAGGTTGAAAAAAAAAACTTTTGATCGTATCGTATTCCTAATTTCCTACTAGTTTTAATAACCTACAATCTATTAACAAAAAATATATAACAGTTAAAATTGTCGAAAATATGCCGTACATCATTTATATGTTGAATCGAATTTATTGACAGGTCAAGTTATGCAATCCCAAAAAAATAATCGACAACTTTAATTACAGTTTGTATAGAAAAGAAGAAGCCGATTTGAATAAAATAAAATCAAAATAAAAATTCTCTTAAACCAAGCGTTTTCTTATCTTTCATACATTTCATTCATTCGAATGCATGGCGGTTTTCTTGTCCAGTGTATAATCGCTGTGAACGTGGTTTATTCATCCGATGAACTTCATTCATCGAACTGCACTAATTCCAATGCCTGTGTGTGTGTCCGTGTTTTCTTCCATGTACAACTGTGTGCGACGACAAGCCAACGTCGAGCAAGAGACGCCGTGAGACAATCGCCTGTCCTCCACCGGCCCCTGAGCGCCTGCTACTTAATTCAAAGTTTGTATGCAAATTTTTTGATGTTTTTTCCCTCGTGCTCCGCCGGTTTGTGCCCGACGGTTTCGAACGATGGCAGCGTATTCTAGCGGTAGACACCGGTCCGTCGGTCGGATGTGGGAAAACTTGTGTTGCCTTGACCGAGTTCGTAGCGGCAAACGCTGAAAATGACGGGAGCGCAGCATCGCCAGGAGCTAGGCCAACCGGTTTATCTGGTTGGAACGAATGAAAAGGCACTTGCGTTCGAGTTGGAATCGGAATGAAGGGGGTGGCGATGAATTTATTTGGACAAGAAAAAATATGTCTAGCGTTCGGAATCAGAATGGCATAGATAGCTTCATTTTGCACTATGGTAATGTAAACTATAACGATTATTTTCCAAGCAATTGTAGAGTACTGCTTTTGTTTGCCTAAACAAAGTTTAATTCGCCGAAAAATGTAAATACAACCAATGTTATGAACGATAAAACCGACTATGAGAATCGATTATTGCAGATGAGCACTGGTGATACTGAATGCTAGACCTCGGGAGAGTAGTATGAGAGTGTGTTAGTTTGTGCGCATTTCACCACGTCTAAAACAATGAGCGGCGTTCGCGGAAGAAATGAAGATTCATGAAAATGAATCACGCCAAAATACATAGAACGCAATGTAAAGGTGGTACCGTGATTCTTATTAGAGCACGCAATGTAAAGGGTATAGGTGTTTTATTTTTCTATTTCCTCTATATTTTCATTGTAACTACATTGATTTTCTGACAAATATGAATTTCTTCTGATACAATTGCTTTTTATTCGCAAAATAAAAGCAGACGATATTTAATAACTTTTAGAATTATTTATTGATTTTTCCACCAAAAAACATTTACGGTGGTGGCAACCACGATACAGCTGTTATAATTACGGAATTTATTCAATGTCTTCTCGCTTCCAGTTTGCTTTTGACTCTGTGACTGCCGACCGCATCTTGGCCATAACGACGCAGATAGCTAGTAATCTGATTGGGTCTCGTTGAGAGAGGTTCCGAGTGTTTTCGAAAAACGTCACGCAATAAAAAAATACTTACACTGAGAAAAAAATATGGTAAACGCAAACATATTCTAGTTTTATTTAACCGGAATTTCACGTTTAATTGGACACAAACATCATATTAGTTTGATTTAACTACCTATGGTGGTTAAAACAAACTAAAATTTTGAGTAATTGTTTTGGGAATTGAGCAGTTAAGATCATCTGACATCCGTTTGAATTTACCATTATGTTGGTTGTTTCATTATGACAACAACGAAAACAAACAAATTTGTTGGTTGTTTCTACCAATGCTTATGGTTTGCTTCAAACAAATTTTAGTACGATTTAAACTGAATTGCTGTTTGAAACAAACAAACGAAAATGGTTGAATCGACAAAAATTTCCATTTACAATCGCCTTTTTTCTGTAATTTCAAAAAAATTATTTGAATAAAATACTGACAAACATTAGAAAAGTGCACATTTACATTTATAGACTTTTCTTAGTCTAAGAGAAATCTACGAATGTTAATGCGAGCTTTTCTACTATTTTTAGGTTTTTTCAAAGTAAAATTTTGTTTATTTCAACATATTTTATTATTCGAACACTTCTATTTCACGTATTACCACAATTGTCAACGCCAATCCAAGCGTGATCTTCCAGTACACTTCCGGAAAATCCCGAACCGCATCGACATCCAAAATTAAGCTCTTTTCATCCTCTGGCAGGGCGAGCAACTGTACCAAGATGTCGATGATTCGGTTGTTGATGGTGTTGTGGGCTTCATCGTAATAGAACTGAGGGGAAAAAAATTGTATTATTTATGGGCTTAACGATTACCTTACCAGAACCTTACGATTTCAGGAAGAGCTAGATGTTCTGGCCTTTCAGCCATTACTTTTTATTGGATTAATCACGGTAGAATAATTATTTGAGACATTATAATACGTAAACGAATGAACTACGCGAACTAAACTTCCACGAAAATACACGTTTGTGTATTGTTGAGTGACAGCGTCAGAGCATGCAGCGGGGCCGGATATCTTTAGGTAGAAACAACCAACCTGCCGGTTTGTTCCAAAACTAAATCGTTGGTTTAAAACCACAAAACGGATTTTAAAAATAACCAGTCTTTTAGTTTGGATGTCAACAAACAAGTTTGGTGTTTCAAACGGGACTGTTTTTTCTCCGTGTAGTTATACCAATACAAAATAGGAATCAATTCAACTAAAATTTTGGTTTATATCCCAAGTAACCACAAGCATTATATTATTGCACTTATTCAACCCAAAATCAACATCGGTAATGCGGGATTCGCATCAATAGGGGGTTTAAATTAAAAAAAAAACATGGTTTTTTCCATCCGTATCGCTGATGGGCATTTTTCCTAGCACAAAAATATTTTTTTTGAATCTCAACTATTTTTTCTCGATTTTTAAACAAGAAAAATCTTATCATTTTTATTTTCACAAACTGACTTGCAGTTTCACAAAGTGACATTTATACAAAGTGACAGCACTTAATTTTCAGTAACGGGGGCTCCCATTATGACATATATGTCAACTTATGTATGCTAAAAATCAATGGTTGGTTCGTTGGTTTAGGTAGTCTGTTTTTTTGTAGCGTGTTTCATGGTGAAATAGGATGGTGTTGTCTTGCAATCATTATTTTTTGAAATTGTTTTTTTCAATAGTTTCGGTTGTCAAAATTAAAAAATAAATTAAATGTCGGTACATTATTATATTTATTATCGAACAATGTTATAATCCACATACCCCTATAATACCCTATTCAACAGTTGTCAAGTAATGAAGCGTTAGTTTAGCTTAAGAATGTAGTATTTAATTGAAATAAAACTACATGCTTCATAGAACTGAATGTCGTGTTTTATTGTTCAAAACCTATTTTCTTAAGACTAAGATGTAGCCCGTGTCAACCCAATTCGGAAGGCCACTTTGCGTTCACTAATACCAGATATTGATACCAGTCAACTGGTTTGTCAGTTATCTACAAAGAGAAACTCGTTAATAATCTGTTTTAGAAATTATAATTGATTATGTTCAAACTAACAAAGCAGAGGCAGAGACAACAAATTGCCATATCGTCAGCACTTAGACACTTTTGAACAATAACAATAACAATCGGCAGGCTGACAGTATGAAATGTGCGCTCATAAAAATATTTTGCTAAAACAATAAATTAACCACTTTAGTTTAAATGAATGAGATTGTTATAAATAAAATATTATTTAAATTAATATCGCACTGCGGTTATTAGTTTTAAATAATTTTATGTGTATGATTTGAATGGAATTTTGTAATGAATATTTCAGCGCTTCTAGCACAATCGTGGCAAACTATAGGTAAGGCAGAATGAAAATAATCGATATGATAAAAGGGGGAGCGAAAGAAACGGTTAGATTTTGTTTGACTTGTCTCACACATCAGTCAGAGTACCCGCATAACGAAAAACAATTTGCTGTATAGTCAAAACTATATTTCGAAAGTAAGATATGTTATTACATTTTATGATATTGTTATCAAATAGTTTTCTCGTTTTCTCGTTTTCACCATACAACCTCTACATTAACACATATTGCCATTGAAAGGTTTTTTTTATTGTCTGCACTCGGTCTGGATTATATACCAACTTCTTGGCATAGAGTACAGTAAAAAATTTGTTCGTGAAAATTGCCATTTTTTTATGATAACCGAACTAAACCGCCTATTCAACATATTGTTATTTGGCCTTTTACCATCTGACATATTGTTAAAACTATATGGGAGATTGTTAGTTTATAGTTGTCAACTATAAGCATAGACTAACTCTAAGACCAGTAGGTCCCGAACAAATACGATTTTTTTCTTGGCTCAGTCAGTACTAGCACATCGGTCCCAAGCTTAATAATGCACCCCTAATAATGAACTCACACTAACACACTCTCAAATATTCTGTCAAAATAACACAGCAAATCAAAATAAAGGCGCAAATATGTATAGTTAGGTGCTGGCTTCAAGGTGTACTTCGGACCAAGGGGTTCTACAACAGTGAACCAATTTCAAATCGCTAGTTGCATATTGATTGTTGCTATAAGGGTAAGTGTCGTGACAATAACGGGAACGGTCGTCATCAATAAGGGAAATGGTCCAGGAATGGTTTCACACAAAAAAGAAATATTGTTCTATCAAAATCTTAGCACTTTACTTCTGAAAAGAGTTTATTTTTCATTAAATTAAAAGTAAAATCATCTACTGCGAAAGTTTTGTGTTTGAATAGAAAGTTTTTTTTTTGGTTCAATATTATAAATTTAAAAAGTATGTTCTTTTACCATGAAAATGGTAGAACTGTCAAATCCACCAACACAAATTAAGTCGTCGTATGGAGTTATTCTCTATACTGTTATCAAATAATACAAAAGCCTCACATTCAAAATGTTTATCGCCCCAACGAATCGCTTATCAGGAAAGTTCACAAACTTTCGGCGTTATTAAGTTCCGAACGGACCATGCAAACGGAATAGGCCATGTCACTGATAATAATCCCATCTTTTTTGTTTGCAGCGGTGCCCACAAGCGACGACGAGCGGCAGCAGATGCTAGAGCTGGCTCAGGTGCATTCGGAAGATATGGGAAAAATGTTTCGAGTTGAATCTTCCGGGATGGAAACATTTGTGATTGAACGACGCCAACCTCCGGTCTCTTGGAAAGTTATAATAATTCATTTGAAAATTAAAACCTTTTTATGTTAAATCATTTTTTCTTTCAATCAAAACAGCATACATTTATTTTGATTGGACGATACTTTCTAGTTGAAAGTTCATTATCAAATAAAAATAATTTGCTTTCATTTTCAAATATGCCACGGAGTGGATTTGACAGTTCTACAATGTGTGTGTGTGTGTGTGTGTGTGTGTGTGTGTGTGTGTGTGTGTGTGTGTGTGTGTGTGTGTGTGTGTGTGTGTGTGTGTGTGTGTGTGTGTGTGTGTGTGTGTGTGTGTGTGTGTATACAATCCAACTCCCACTGTCCGGCAGTGCTTTTATGGAAGAAAAATGTCTGCAGCTATCATGCTTTTATCCTAATCCCAAACTGTAAACATTTTTAGCCCGGGTGTTGAAAGGTGATAGCTCTGCTGAGATCCAGTGACCCATTTCAGAATGCCTGGTCACTCACGTCCATTCCGAGATCACTTTCACTTACAACAAGCCCCGCATAAACACAATACTTATATCAATTGGATATTTGTACTATATTTACACTTCCATTATCGCAACATGTTCTGTTACGATCATGGCACGTATTTAGTAGTATGTATTTTTTATTTGTTTATAATTGCTTAGATCTCACCAGTAATGTTTGATGTTTCGTTGGGGATCCTGCTCCTTTTGTTCCACTTTTCGTATTTTTTTTTTCGTATCTTCCGCTGTAATGAGAATATTTGTATTTAGTTCGATCCTGCATCAACTTCTCAGTAGTTTTTTTTCACTTCTATTTTTTTTATCAAGTATGTCAAAACAGGATATTAGATATTGTCTTCAAAATTGGGTAGAAGTAAATTATTTGTTGCTTTGCAAGCCAGCTCTCCTCGATGTCCTAGATCTCGGTCAAGTTCTGCTGGACCCAAGGATGCTGCAGTCGGCACTCGTCCACATCAAGCCAGCCGTCACCGACGTGTCGGATATCTGCGTCTAATACACTCTTCTTACACCGATTCATTTTATAAACTAAGCCTGCACACCGAATCAAAATTCACTTTGGGAAGGTTTTGGTATTTTGTTCTAAAATCTAGTTCTAGATATTGGCACTTTATTTTCCGTCGTCAATATTCTTCCTCAAACGTAGCAATTGCCAGCTCAGGTCCGATGAAAGCAGCAAGAAGCAATCATGCTGTTCATTTTGAACGACCAGACAGCAGACCCCATAAAAAATTAAAGTATCATAGAAGACAAAAATACTATTAATACCAACTTCCAACTTGAATGCTGTATATGGCATTTTAAGAGACAATTTAATTACTTGACCATGTAAAATGCGGCTACAGTAAGTCAATACGAGTATATAATATGCGTATGTACAAAACATATCTGACATCCACTGGGTTGTTACTGAAAAAATATAATTAGATATGTATTAATATCCCACTAGTCCTGGAAATGCTGAAAAACAGAAAATATCATTCCAAATATCAAAACTATAATTTCAATGAGAGATATTATTTCTGCAATACATGTTGTTAAAACATGTCTTTATATTGTTCTAGTTTTTAGCATTTCTATGATAGCAATTGGAGCGATCGCAGAGCCCAGTGTGATGCTTTCTGAAATAAATGGCTTATCTAATCCTAATACCACTAAAAACAATATTAAAATATAATCCTATACTGCCCATAAGCGCATGCCAGTAATATATACAAAAACATCCAAAAAGGTGTTTGAGTGACTACGACGGGAGATAAATCAGCCCAAGGCTGAAAATCTCGATAATCAAGAAATAAACAAAAAGAAAACCAACATTATTATGATTGAGTTTTTTTTTGTCTAATTTTTCTAATGTCTCACGTCGTACTTAAATCCGTTTCTAAATAACTTTTTCGCAAAATATTTCAGAAGCACGTTCAACATGTCACTGGGAGATGTCAAAAACATCATCACTACGTGTCTTTTTGGTTGGATTCGTTAATAAGGGTCAACTGTAATTTATAAACATGGGATCACATCTTTTTTCACACCTTCTTTCATCCAGTAATAATCAGAGCCAAATCCCCATTAAACAGTATTCCTGAAATATGACGACCGTATTGAAGCAATTGATCTTCAAAGTTCTGGTTATTATTAATAAAACACCTGAATGTCATATATTATATTCTACATAAATTTCATCCAATTATTGGATGGACAACAAAATGGCTAGGCAGCAGAGCGGTTCTTTCGCTCACTCTCGTCACTTCGTTTGTCACCATTGCTTTCAACCTTTGCCGCTTTACACGCATCGTCTCCCATCTCATGCAGCGTTTGGCAAGATTGGAAAAGATATGCAGCGCTTCGATTTAGAATACATCTGAACAATCCACACTAAACGAAATCAATAGGATAAATCTTTAAGAGCATCGCATTATCAATCAAGATGTGTCGCACCCCCAGTTGTATACCAGATGAAGGCAACGCTAAGCAATCGTTTGTTCCTTTTTTCTTTCGGAAACCAAACTGCGTATTTGGTAGAAGGTTGTTTGATTCAACTCAACGGTCAAGTCTTGATAGGATCATTATTTCTAATAATTTCCGTAAACATAGATATATACACTTAGAAAAATTTACAGTATTCGGTAATTTTTTACCGAACATGCAAAAGCTGAACGTTTGGTAATCCGATTTAACGGATTTCGGTAAAATTTGACCAGTTCCGGTAATTTTTTTACCGGAATACTGTAAAATTTCACCAAAATCCGGTAAATCGGATTACCGAAAGTTCAGCTGTTGAAAGTTCGGTAAAAAATTACCGAATACTGTAAAATTTTCTAAGTGTGTAGCGATAAATCAGCTTGTCGGATAGAAAACTGATTAGATCCAACTTGATTCCAATTGGACATATCGACGTCATTGACGACAATTGTCAAACATGCTGTTTCCGTTCCGTTTCCGTCTACATTTCGTTTGGGCCTTTAGTGTTGACGACCGTTTCCGTTATTGTCACGACACTTACCCTTATAAGGCCAGTATCGACTTAAAAAGTAGAGAGGTTGCGGAATTTTGTTCAATATTACCAAGCGGAATTTTGACAATTGATCTGCATGGAACGATATGACTTTCACATACGGAATAATCAAGCGGAATATTTTTCC
Organism: Aedes koreicus; assembly: GCA_024533555.2. Lineage (NCBI taxonomy): Eukaryota > Metazoa > Arthropoda > Insecta > Diptera > Culicidae > Aedes > Aedes koreicus. The sequence continues at coordinate 20,756 of JAHHFK020002232.1, read as the reverse complement.
GAAAGTAGAAGTGACAATTCCCATTAGTTTGCGTGGAAACCTTACAAATTACAATTTTATTTTTCGTTCTTTTGAGGTGGATACTGCTGCAGAAATTTCATTTCGATTCTTTACTTTTCCGTTTCAGTAGACGGAATTTAACATGGGATTGAGATAGAAAAAGAAATTTGTTTTGAACTCGATACCGACTTTAAAAAGAACCACGCAAGGAAATCAATCTGCTTTGAATCAACAAAATATTTTGTTGGTATTCAAAACAAGGTTTCTATTTGTTGCAATTTATAAAAAAGTTACAAATAAATTCAAAATTTCATTCAAATCAAACCAATAAAATTATTTAAAGTATTCACCGCTGTGTGATACTAATTTAAATAATATTTGATTCAGAACAATCACATTTATTTTTAAACTCATATGATTAATTTATTGCTTGAACAAAATATTTTGTCACCCTAAGAAATCACTCTGTTTTGAATCAACAAAATAATTTGTTGCTTTTCAATCTTTGCACACAAGGAGCAATTGGCTTTGGTATTTCTCGATATATAGGGGGCATATGATTCAGTTTCCATAGATATACTCACAGATAGTCTGCGCAGTAGTGGTTTACCAGGAATTTTAAATAACTGTTTGTATAATTTACTGTCAGAAAAACAAATGACCTTCAATCTAGCTCAACTGACAACTTCCAGAATTAGCTACATGGGCTTACCCCAAGGCTCGTATTTAAGTCCCTTGCTTTATAATTTTTATGTTAAAGACATTGATAACTGCTTGGAAAATAGATGCTCGCTCAGACAACTTGCAGACGATGCTGTGATCTCCTTTAGAGGTCCACGTGCGGAAATCTTGCAAAGACTTTTGCAGAATTCCCTAGATAATCTGTCCATCTGGGCCAGAAATTTGGGGATCGAGTTTTCACCGCATAAAACCGAATTGCTTTTGCTTCCTCTCGGCAAAAAATGGCCACCTCATTAAATTGAAACGCATTCAATATCGTTGTTTACGTATTGCCCTTGGCTGTATGCATTCAACGCATAATATGAGCTAGGAGGTTCTGAAGGGAGTAAAACCATAGACTAACTCTAGAACAGTAGGTCCCGAACAAATACGATTTTTTTCTTGGCTCAGTCAGTACTAGCACATCGGTCCCAAGCTCGGTCCCAAGCTTAATAATACGCCCCTAATAATGAACTCACACGAACACACTCTCAAATATTCTGTCAAAATAACAGCAAATCAAAACAAAGGCGCAAATATGTGTAGTTAGGTGCTGGCTTCAAGGTGCACTTCGGGCCAAGGGTGACAACAGTGAACCAATTTTAAATCGCTAGTTGCATATTGATTGTTGGTAAAACCCTTACTCATCTCCCTTCCGATAGCATTTGTCGATTCCAGCAACTCAGCTCCAATCCAGTCTTATCGATAGACAACGGAAGCCTCAAGAGCAGCAGAACGTGCTTCTTTCGTCACAAACTCTATCTCGACTCAACGTGGAAATTTTGAGCTTCCCCCTTCGAGGTTTGAAGCTGGGCAAAAATTCAATATTTCGGTCTACTATCAGAACGTGAGAGGCTTACGTTACAATTGCAGTAAAAAACCACCTTCGTTGCGAGCTGATTCCTTTAATGGATTGTGAACGACTTGCGCAAGTCGCAGTTTGCGTAAGATCGACACATCGTTCGCTCTACATCATTGCTGTTTAACTTCCCCCAAACCCACACGCGGATCTTTATTCTGCAAATACAAAAGCAGTTCAGCGTCTCACAAACAGCGCTTGCGAATTCGATATCGTTTTGTCATTGGGTGACTTCAACCTCCCGAACTTGCGATGGCAATTGGACGACGTGGTCAACGGTTACATTCCGTCGAACGTTGTTTCCGAACAAGAACACTCCCTCATCGAAACAGTGTTCGCTGCGGGCTTACGCCAAGTTAAAAGTTTCTTGAACACCAATGAGAGACTCCTTGATCTTGCATTCGTAAGTTTACTGAAGCATCTGGATCTGGTCGAACCCCCCACTCCACTGTTACAGATCCATCACACGCCTTTTGTTTTACTCTTTGACGTGAGCCAATAATTTTGTTACGATAGATGATAATTTTGACAATTTTATATTTGATTTCAACGCGTATGATTACAGCATTTGCCGATACCGATTGGAATACCATCTAGCGGATTGAAATAACGAGAATTACGTATCAAGAATCCAGGTCAGTGTCAAACAGAACCTATCACGTTTCTGGGATTTTGTGAAGAAACAGAAATCATCTTCCTGAATTGCTTGCAACGTCAGCTACTACGATGCTCATGCTAGCTCAAATTCAGAAGTCGCTAATCTCTTCGCCATATTCTTCGAGAGTGTGTTGAGCAAAGTGTCACCTGTACCACGTCAAGACTGCTTCGCCCATATTCCCTCGCATTTTATCAACCTTCCCATCATCCAATTTTCTTCAAATGAAATCTCGCAAGCCATCGAAGACCTCGACGCCAAAAAAGGATCCGGGACAGACGGCATTCCACCAGTTTTTCTGGAAAAACTGCTCCACGGAACCTGTTGCGTGTTTGGTCAACCGATCCCATTCAGAAGTCTGGCAACGTCAACCGACTGTCAAATTATCGTGGTGTTTCTATACTATGCTGCTTAAGCAAAGTATTTGAGAAGCTGATGCACAAGGTTCTGTATACTGTTGCATCACCCTTAATTTCCGGTAGGGTGGATTCATGAAACACCGCTCAACAGCAAAAAAATTGAACCACGCTGTCACGGAACCTCCAAAAACACCACACAAAAAAATTATTCTCTTACCACCTTCACGCAATAGAAATGAAAAGGCAAATTGCCGCGGTGTATGTTGATTTTGCAAAAGCATTTGATACCATGCCGCCCAGTATAGTCGTCGATAAACTAAAGCACATTGGCTTTCCGAATTGGATATCGCAGTGTATATTTTCGCATCTATCTGACTGTACTTCGTATGTAATGGTTAACTTAGCACGATCCAGTTTATTCTGCATGAAGTTCGGTGTGCCTCAGGGCAGTGTCCTTGGTCCACTGATATTCAACATTCTTGTGAACGATTTGTTTCTGCTTCTCTCCTCGTTTAAGCTTTCTTTTGCCGACGATCATGCCGATTTTCATTACAGCTACTTCACTGCGACGATCCAAACAATCTCCCTCCCTCTCCCGAGCGATGCCAATAGACCTTTCTCGTTAGGCCTAACCCCCATTTTTTATATTTTTCCTTTAAAAGCAATGAACTTCTTATAACGTGAGCGTTAATAACTTTTTTTTATATGCACTCCTCATTTTGTTACAAATTTTTGAAAGCTCCAATTTGTTCCACATTTTATGGTGAATATAACCATGTGGAACAAATATGAAGCGTTTTGGCAACTCTGTAAACGAGGTTTCACCATAAAATGCAAAGATTTTTCTGGTAACACGGCGATACGAAACGTCAGAAAAAAACTAGATAATAAATAAAATTTTGCCAAGGGCCGACGAAGAGTACGAGCGCTTTGAGATAATCGATTACGACTTGGACAACGAATTCAACCCGAACCAGCGCAACCGACGGCCAATCAAGCAACAGCAAATTTACGGCATCTGGGCGGACGAAGATTCAGACAATGAAGACGCTGAAGAATGTTCTTCCCGGCGCGTTCGTGTTCGTATGGGAAAGAAACCTAAGGATTATATCGCTCCGATAGGGTTCGTTGCCGGAGGAATTCAACAGGCTGGAAAAAAGAGGACAAAAAGGAAAGTGAAGACGAAGATGACGAAGACGATGCGAGCCGAGCACGGTTTGGAGGTGCTCCGAGTGGGATCAGTTCCGAATCGGAGTCGGAAGTGGCCGCAAAGGCAAATGACTTTCGGTCGATGGCAGGATTAACGCAGGAGAAGAAAACGGTTGTGATGGATCAGAAACCGAGGAAGGAAAATAAGGACAAAGAATTCGGCCAGCAGTGGAGGAAGGACAAACACAAAGGGAGGTACTTTTACAAGAGCCTAGAGAACGTAAAAAAATAAAAAGGAGTAACTCTTCGATAAAAATTCGAACTGAGTAATGTTAAAGTCATTGATATGACTGGTCCTGAAAGTAGGGTGCTAAGTGGTTATCATGCTTTGGGCCAAGCGAAGGTCGTTGACGAAGATCTGTATGATTCGAAAGCAACTAAGGAAACCACTTACTTTGCGCTTCCGGAGTTGATGCATAATTTAAATCTGATCGTGGAGTACTGCGAACAAGATATTATTTCTATTGACAAACAGAAGTACGTAGCAATAGATCGTGAAGAGCAATTGGAACTAGAGAAGGAGAATCTGATAAAAATCACTCAATTGGAGGAAGACTACATCCACACGTTAGAAGGAGCTTTAGATTTGGTGAGAGTGGTATCGTTGCTTTAGAAGAATGCGAACGAATTTTTATCAGTATTCAAAGTGGATTCCCTTCAGAATATAGTGAATTTGGATTGGCGGACTTGGATCCAGGCGTAGTTGCAACGGTGCATAGCGGCTCGACTTAAAGAATGGAATCCTTTCATCAATCCGACTCTACATCTGGATTTATTCAAACGTTGGCGATCGATTTTTGGGTCTTTTGACACTGAAAAGCGTAATCTGTTGAATCCCTATTCTGGTCTTGTTTGGTCCGGTGTTGTTCCAAGTATCCGATCTGCTGACCCTACTTGTGATCCAAGACTGCATCAACCAATGATTGCCTTGCTGGACGCTTGGGCACCGTTGTTACCGTCGTGCATTTTAGACAACGTCTTAGAACAAATTGTCATAAACAAACTGACTTCCGTCTTTAGAGATTGGGATCCACTGACGGATAACATTTTAATACACATCTGGACTCAACCGTGGGCTGGAATACTTGGCTCAAAAATTGAAGTAAGCATCTATCCTACGATACGAGAGAAGCTCAGCAAGGCCTTGAAGGCATGGAATTCGGAGGATCGATCAGCAAGGCGAAGAATGGAAGAAGAAGATTTGCAAGTGTTCCTCAAAATAACCAAGCTGGAACTGCGGCTGACCGAACTGGTGATCAATCCCATGCAGCAAAACTTGGGTAGGTCCTATCAAACAAGGGTGGATGTTTTAAATGCTAACTTATTTATTGTTTCAGAAATCTTCAACCAAGTTTGGGAATGGAGCGAGCTTATTTCAACTATTCATATGGCATCCATTTTGGACAAATTCTTCTTCCCGAAATGGATTCAAACACTGGTGCTGTGGCTGAACCAAACGCCATATTTCGATCAAGTCACCCGATGGGACCAGGGTTGGAAGTCACATTTCACAAGGACATTATTCGCCAAGCAAATATCAAGCAAAGCTTCCGTAAGGCACTAGATCTGATGCAACGTTCAATCGGCATAAGTACAGGCTCTTCAACGTCGTCCACTTCATCATCGGAAACGCTGGAACCGATGCATACGATACCACCCACCACCACCCGAAACCGCCCTCACTTGTGGAAGTTAACGTGGATGTTTCGCCGACGTTTTAACTCAAGGAACTCGTAACGCAGAAATCATCTTTGCGCCAATGCCCGGCCGGAGAGAGATGGGCAAGCAAGTCTACCGAGTTGGCAAGCTGTTTTGCTACATCGATCGATCGGTTTGCATCGTCAGCTTGGACGGAGGCATCAATTGGACTCCGATTTCACTCTTGGCGCTGGTTGAACGAGCGGTTAGTGGATGGAGTGGATCAGGATTATAAACTTTTTAATGTCAAAATATAATAAAGTACAGTGATTCGGCTTTACTTAGGTTTATTTAATACCGCAATTTGCCTTTAATCGTACTGGAAAGGATCGTTATCAACCATTTCAATTATTATTATTATTTACTGTTCAAGTACTGTTTTGCAATAGTTCTCTGACGCAATTCGTGACAATGTTTTTTTGCTTTGAGTTCGATCGCACGATGTTTTCAAGTCGTTCGGTATAAATAGGGGAAAGTGAGGCAAGATGACCATGTTATTTTTCCTCTGCTCGGGACATAAACCAATGCGACTAGTAATTTGATCAGTTGTCGGATATCCCGTATCCTTTTATTAGTGCATGTTGAGATAATTCATAACTAAGGAGATATATAGAACACTCTTTAAAGGTGCGCCCCTTTGTCTGGTATAACCGGATTCATTGCATAGAAAACAAACAACGATCTCGATATTGGCCATATATCAAAACCCTAGTCCTAATCACTTTAAACTATAGAACATCAAATAGAATAGAATTCACATATTTAAATAATTTGTTCAAAAAAGTCATAAGGCCACCAAGTTCTAGGGCCTGTTAAATGAGGGCAGTCGAATGAATTGCCACCTGAAAAAACTTTCAAATATTGGAAAACCGACTACGCTTCGGGGTAACAGGTAATAATAAAATCTATTTCTTTGAAATGATCGCAAGGATTTTTTTTTTAAATAACGCAGGTGGGTGTTGATGCGTTTGTTGACCACATAGAACGTGAACAGAGCGCCCTGATCGGATCCTGCCGAATGTTACACTTCGTTCAATTTTTCCGCAACAGCTTTGACTTCGTGTTCAAACACGTAATGCAGTTGGCCTTCGCGGACACCATCCCGGTAGAAAATGATGAGCTTGGGTAGTCCACGGTACTTCCTACGATTTTCATTGAGCGCCCGGTTGGTGTTCAGTGGCAGATAATTACTTACTTCTTCTTCATGAGAGTGCTGCGAGACGGTGGAATACAATTTGGGCGTGCCTTTGTTGTTATGAACCATGCTGGCCACCATATAGCTTCGTACGATCTTGACTTATGCCTGGGACAGACATACAACGTACAGCGTTGTACTCCTTTAGTCTAGTACGTGTTTTTGTGTACTGGATTAAAGTATTTGACAGTTCGTACAACGGTCAGCGTTGTATGTCTGTCATAAGTATTATACTTATGACCGTTGTACGAACCGTCAAATACTTTAATCCAGTACCAAAAAACACGTACTAGACTAAAGGAGTACAACGCTGTATGTTGTATGTCTGTCCCAGGCATTATACCGTTTTCGTATGCGGTATAAGTTTTCGTGTTGATGCAGTTCCAACCTGGATCAGGTATTAAGATTGGGTCGATTTGTTGTGTCCTAAACATCGATGAGTTTGTCTTTATTTGTAACATGTATCGGGTTAACGTTTCAAATGACAATAAGCTCGGGTATCGCAGGTTGAAACTTGTTACAACCACGCTTCAAAAAGGAAAACAATATTTCTCGACAACTTTCTCAAAACGACGTATCTGATTTTGTCTATGAAGAGGTAAACATAATTTCAAACGTAAATTTCTCAATAACTTTTCACTTCTACGCAAACTAACATTATCATATGTGTAAATGAACATTAGACTGTGTTATGACGGTGCTGCTGCATGTGCGTGTGTGAAAAATATCGATCAATGTTTGAATCTTTGTTTACAAAATCAGATACGTCGTTTTGAATAAGTTGTCGCGATTTGTTATGAGGCTCCCCAGTATACTCTACGGATTGAAAGGTATCTGATAAGCCAATAAAAAAAAATCCACAAGAAAGGTCTATTGATAGGCTTAGAATTACTGTCTGCCAGACGCGTGAAAATGCAGCTTTAAATAATATTCTAATATTCGACGTCATTAACGGTGTCATCGACTGTCCTGCGCTTCTTGAGCAGATACCGCTAAACATTCTTCCACGACGCTTTCGGAACTCCAACTTGCTTGCTGTACCGTATCACCGAACCGATTACGGTTACAACAACCCTCTTGACGCTTGTATTCGGTCATTCAATGACATTTCGGACGAGTGGGGGCGACCCCGGCGTAGTGGTTAACATCAATACCTCTCACGCCAAAGTCACGAGTTCGAATCTCACACCCGGACAAGTTACGAAAATACCCAAAAGGTATTTTAGTGACTACGACGGGAGATGAACAAGCCCAGGGCTGAACATCTCGATAATAAAGGAAAAAAAATCGGACTAGTTTGATTTCAACATGTCCAGCACGCTCGTTTGTAATTACTCAAAAGTGAGTAAAAAACGACTCAGTTTCGTTAAAAGTGGAACTACCCTAATAAGAGTAATTGAAGGGTTACTCATTTTTGATTACCTACGTCACCTGTCAAAATTTGAGTAAACATTACTCAGTCACGCTTGTTTGTATTTTTTTCAAAACTGAGTAGAAAACGACTCAGTTTTGTTAAAAGTGGAACTACCCAAATTAGAGTAGCTATAAAGTTACTCATTTCTGATTAACTAGGTCATTTCTAGGTTTATTTTTCATTAGGGCGAATCTAAAATTGAGAGACTCTCTCTGTTTACTTTCTCTTTCACCAATAGCTAAATCATTTTCACATTTTTTGTTTGGCTGTTTGTCCAATATGCTAGCCAGCACTCTTATCTTGCGATCTGTGTGAAAAAATCAATCCATAGTTATCAAAATTTGAGTTAACATTACTCAGTATCTAATTTTATTTGTTATTTTATTTTAATGAAAACGTTGATTGTTTCCGTCAACTGACCAGTTGAAACGGAACTGTAGAAAAACTTAAAATTTGTAATTCTATGAACTGAATTACAATCTAAATATTCATGGATTTAATTCGGCACTTCGACGTAAAAATTTTGTTGATAACAACATACAGTAGTCCCATCTTGAAAACTATTGATCGTGGATTCAACCACGTTTTTCGCTTTTGACAGCTTCATTATAATTACTCTATTTTTAAAAGTACAGCGCTTTTACAATCAGAGTAGCATTTACTCAGTTTTCTTATATCAAGTTACTCAGTTTTTGACATTCAGCATGGAAATACGAAACTGAGTGAAAGTTACTCTATTTAGAGTAGATCTGAACGAGCGTGAGGAGTATTTTTAAAAACCAAATTATCCGAATTGTTTAGTAATATAAGTTAAGTTAGAATAAGTACAGTCTGTACGATCTTGTTGTCGAAGACGGTGATAATAATAAATAACAAATAATTGTTTCCTGTAGTATTGCTACAATATATTTTTTGAAATATCTTCTTTTTTGAAGCTAACACAATGTTTTTATCATGACTGGTTTATATGCGCTTCATTGTCCTTTGGTGTTAGAGCGAGCATAGCAAACTTTGTTGGAAATCCTAAGTTTAGCGTACCGTTGGTGACTGGATGAATCACGATCCCCATGAATGAACGTCAAATAGCGATGCATTTTCCCCCAGTGCTCAACCATTCATTACCCAATTGCATATGTGTGCGTACAATGTGTAGAAAGAAACACAAAGGAAATTTGCGATAGAAAAACAGTCAACAGACGAAAAGAGCTGTCAATTTCAGGATTCATTCTTCTCCTCGCACGCAGCAGTTTGTTCAGTCTGTTTTCAACTTTCGTCGTAGTCCAAGGTAAAAGTTGGAGTCGTCGGATCAATTGCTAAGGTCGAAGTTCTGACCAACAGATCCGAGAGGAAGTTTCATTTCCGTATCGGAATTTTTGTTTTTTTTTTTGTTCGGATCATATCTACCGTCATGTGATTAGTGCTACCGAAGTTTGAGATTTTGAAAAAGCGGATTTTCGGTTTTTGTAATTGGATTAACAGCGGCGGGCTCGATTTTTGTCAAGTGCAAAATAGTTGAGGGGGAGGAAAAAAAATCGAAAGTGACCATCGCCTGTCCGACCGTTCCGATTGGCATTCGTCGTCGTCACAGGTCACAAAGAGAGCAGAGCAAAGCGAGGTGCTGCTAGTTGCCAGCAATAGCAAAGCGACAGGGGCTCAGCCCCAATCGCGTGATTAGCGAATAGCGTTGTTGTTGTGGTCGAGTGTGATATGGTGGCGAGCTGCTCTGTAAAAGGGATTAAAATATGTGTGTAGATTTTTTCTGTGCTTTCCGTTTTGTGTTGTGTTGAGAAATTACAATTTTATGTAAATTTATTCATCCAGAGCTTTGGGATTGTACCGATTGGTTCCAGCAAGTTCGAGACATCATACGGTTTTCATATTAGTGTAAGTTACCAGCGCCGAGCAGAACAGAGGACGGAATATTACAACTTTCCGACGGTCAGAGGAAATATGCTTCCATTGTCACCACTATGATAGCAGCTGGAACGAAACGAACCGGACAGAGAATGTCCAAACAGCAAGGGAAATATGAGTTGCTTAAGGAGGACACTAGTTTAAGGTAGGCATACAAGTTAACCATTCCTTTGTTCTTGCTGTTAATTCTCTAAACACCACCCAGGAGCGTTCTTCAAAGTACAATAAGAATAATCAACAAGAGCCATCAAATACACTTATCGGGGCTAAACATTTGATTACGTGCTTTATCCTCTTTGTCCTCCCCGTCGAATAGCACTGCAATCTTCACGACTATCAGTAAGGCTGGGATATAGGGGTGGGGGTTTGTCTTCTGATTACGTTACAGCGTTGCTTATGCGTAGTGTCGTTTGATTATTATTCTTACTGGAAAAGGCAAGGCAAGCCTCTGTTTGCATCTAATTCGCGTCATCAAGTGCTTCATTATCAGCTCATTTACAGTTCTTCAAGCTCAATTGGTGTTCAACAAATTTGTTTTGATTTTCCTGCGCGTCATAGTGTGAAACTGGAACGATTGTGTTGTCGTTTATTCAGCACTATCGATGAATAATAATTGCCAACTGACCTGGGTAGCAGAACACGATTTTAAATCAGAGCACAGAACATCCCCTTCTGTGTAGAGCACTCCTCCAAGTAGGCCATTCGATACGCGCGTTGGAAGGCTTCTCCTTCCTTAGTTTTTCGAGAGGTGGTAAATCATAACCCAAATAACATCACCCCTCGACCGCTCTTCGCCGATTCTCCGGTTACGCTTGTTCAAGGAAATGAGGGGGAAAGCCTTACGAAATGCATTTTTTTTAAGTGCCTATCCAATGACCATCAAGATTATATGGCAAACCGCAGCCCTGTTAAAATTCTGAATAATTCAACCATTGGGCAGAGTTGAGTCGGTAAAATGGAAATCAAGTTTTCTAGAAATAGAGAAAAAATTGCTTTGGACCGTTATTTTCATATAGATCAAATTTCCAAAAATTTCATTTGCAGAAATAAAGATAAACGGCTTTTTAAGAAAAAAGTACCTACGATAGCAATCTTAAAGTAGGTCTGCAGCTAAACTGATCGAATTAGAGCATCGTTTAGTACTTTGGTTTTTACGTTTTGAAGCTCACAAGAGGGTAAGCTCTAGTAATAAAAATCACTGTCGATGCTGCACTAGGGTAAAGGCATAGATTTGGCATCACAGAAGACCAACCACAGTAGATCAAGCGAATCCTGCATAAGATACCGGATAGTGAAAATGTTATTGAAGATAGAGGATAGTCTGAGTAAAAGTACTAGTAGTGAATGATTGGAAAATATGTCAGTAGATAGAAATTCTGGTTAAGGGATAGAAAAATTACTGCTATCTTAAGTCGTAAGCCGCAAGTTAGATACTTTTGTCTGACCTGCCGCTGCACTACACTGAGCGAACAAATCGAGAGGAATTCACAGGAATATCGTATGGAAATTTGCCAGAAGACATTATTGCAAATTTCATAGGATTCTCTAAAGGAAAGAAGTTCATAGGACGATCGTATGAAAAAAATTGTCACAGAAAAAAAAGTTGCAATCGGGACTCGAACCATGGACCTCGGGATCCAGAGACGAGCCACAATCTCACGAGACTATTCACGCTTGATAATTGATGTCAATTGAAAGTGTATAAGAGGCATGTTTATCTCGACCAATACAACAATAATCATTTCATACGATTTCGTATGGAATGGGTCTTTGTGGTTCATAGTTCCGATCGAATGAAAATCGTACGGATAATTTCCTGAGTGTATGGTACGAATAGCCACATTTCACGACAAAAATCGATAACTCGAAAACCATTAACTTTAGACAAATGATGTCTTTGGAAGATTTAGTCTTAAAAAAAAGATCTATCTTTTGGTTTCAAAGGTGACTAGGGTGGTCCTTTTATGTTCATAATAAAAATTCTAACTTTTTTTCTTATGATTTAGGGGAATTGTTGCTCCTAGAGAATTGTAGATAGTTTCGTTTAATTATAGTTTTTCGAACTGTCCTTTAAAACAGTGGGACTTAAAAAAACAGTTTTTTTGCTCTAATTTTTTTATTTCAATTTGAATTTAAATACTTTGTTTAGATGACTTTTAGGACATGAAAGTACGCGAATTTTGAAGATACAAGATCATTTCTAGTTATTGTATAAAAGTACAGGTTGTAGTGTGAAAAAAAAATGTTTTTTCAAGATATCTTTCTCACTTATTTGCAAATATTTGCAAAAACGGATTACGTGAACTGAAAGTAAAAACTTCCATCTACAAGACTTATGCAAAATCGTTTGTCCCCTTCTGGAGAAAAACTCATTTTAAAATTGGTCGTTTTGCATTATTTCTGCATAACTTTTGATCTGCAGCATCAAATATTATCATCAAAGTGCCTAACAACGTGAGATTTTTATGAAAATGTTTTTATTCTTATGTTAACCCCTCTCCATTTATTTATTAACAATAATATCACAGACAAACAGATATAAAACATTAAAAATTTTGCACTACAAATCATCGTCACTAACACACCTGCGCCATCTGTTGAACACACTGTGATGGGTGATAAAGCTGAACAGATGGGGGTAGTTTGCTAACGTCAAACATAAGGGAACCCACTATGTGTGCCATCTGTGGAGATACTTCCAACTAAGAAACATTTGAATTATTTCTGCATAGCATACGCAAAGCTACCGTAATGTTAGCTGTCTGATATCTGCATTTTTTATGCTTGATATATTATAAGAATAACGCACTGAACATGCATAATTAAAGTTGTTTACAACTTTAATAATTGTCAGAACATGAATTGTTTACAAATATGAATGAATCTAAAAATTGGGAAAATTTTGTGAATAGTGGCACATAAAGACTGTTCCAGAAAGTATAAGCAACAATCAATATGCAACTAGCGATTTGAAATTGGTTCACTGTTGTAGAACCCCTTGGTCCGAAGTACACCTTGAAGCCAGCACCTAACTATACATATTTGCGCCTTTGTTTTGATTTGCTGTGTTATTTTGACAGAATATTTGAGAGTGTGTTCGTGTGAGTTCATTATGAGGGGCGTATTATTAAGCTTGGGACCGAGCTTGGAACCGATGTGCTAGTACTGACTGAGCCAAGAAAAAAATCGTATTTGTTCGGGACCTACTGGTCTTAGAGTTAGTCTATGGTATAAGCACACTTTCAAAATAACAAAAAAGTCATGTTTTTTTTTAGTTTTAATAATTTTATTTGCCAAATCATATTTGTATTTGTGTTTTATATGATATTTTACTCTCGTTTAATCAAAATATTTAATCATAGCCAAGACTCCTAACTTTTCCTCGAACATGACCCATTAGCTTCTGCACAGGGGTATTTCCTACCATTTTGACCACTTTTGGCCAATCTTTTTTAAATTTTTGGATGTCGTCCGCTGGTTTTATGAATTTTCGAAGCTTTGCTTTGGTTAAAGCCCAAAAAGTCTCGATTGGCCGTGCCTCCGGGCAGTTCGGCGGATTCATGTCTTTCGGCACGAAACATACATTTTGACTTTTGTACCATTCTAAAGTGTCCTTTGCGTAATGACATGACGCCAAATCAAGCCAAAACACTACTTGACCTTCGTGCTGCCTGATCATCGGCAATAATCGCTTCTGGAGACATTCCTTAACGTATTTCTGAGTGTTCATCGTCTCCGTTGTGATGTACGGACTAGATGTTTTACCACACTTGCATATTGCCTGCTAAACCATAACCTTCTTACCGAATTTTTCGGTAAAAATTGCCTTCTCCGTTTCGGGGATGTCTTCGTCTTCGCTTACAGTATAGAATTGTGGTCCGGGAAGCGTTTTGTAATCTAGTTTCACATACGTTTCATCGTTCATTATTATACACCCAGAATTCCTACACAATAACAAATCGTAGAGTTTGCGGGCCCGTGGTTTCACGGACGCGGCCTGTTTTGGGTTCCTTTTGGGTTTTTTCTGCTTCCGGTATGTTTTTAGCCCAAGTCTTTCTTTGGCACGCATGACGTTACTCGACGAGGTCCCTAGTTTTGTCGCAACATCCCGAACGTAAGTCCCTGGTTTTCGCTTGTGAGCATCCTTGATCTTTTTATCGATATCCGGACTAACAGGACCGGATTTCCGACCACTCTTCGGCGCATCTTCACACGTACACTGTTCTCTATATTTTCGAATCGCAGATCGTACCGCTCCGACGCTTACACCCTCTTTCTTGGCCAATTTTCTCAAGGAGAGTCCGCTCACACCATTTGTGCACGATACTTTTTCGTTGTTCCGGAGTAAGACCGCGCATTTTAATAGGTAACACAAAACTGAGCACTTTTTTGATGCTATGTCATTCAGAAATGTGCAAACAAAAAGACGCAGCCAAAACATGTTGAAATATTTCATTATATTCCAAGTGACAGTTAAAATAAGGTGTGCTTATACTTTCTGGAACAGTCGTTATAAGCGAAATGTAAAAAAAATACGTTTCTATAGATCCATCCAGATGCGATGAACAGCTGAAACCTTCAGAAAAACCGCGATTCCGAGACAAATCCGAAGTTCTTCATCTGCTTTCATGGAACAGTCATGGTCCACTTCTCCACAATCTCAAGAAGCTCGTGATGCATTGCATTCTTTTTTGAACTATATTGGAATTGCGATCTAATCGATAAGCAACATTATGAAAACTCCTCCATTACGTTATTATCGACACCAAGAAGTAGTTGATACGTTACTGGAAGAACCTGCCGAGTACGCCACAATTCAGCTTCCAGCTCGTAGAATTCAGGAAGACATTTCGTACAAAATTTGCACAAAACCCGGTCGCTTTGTACGAGAGTATTTCACAAAATTTGTGAACAAGAATAAACGTAATTCAGTTTGAATGAAATTTGCTAAATAAATAGTGACATCGGTATCGCTAAAAATCATTCAATTTTGCTTGTCCAGTTTTTATTTTCAAAAGTCTTTCCGGTTATAATCAATTATACCTTGGCAGTCAGTAGAGTTTGCCTTTAGAGTAAATCTTAGCATTCAGAATATATTCCCTTATATGTATTCTCCACATATCCATACACACACATATAAATCTACGCTCAGCTTCCATGAGATCAATCACACTTCCAGCTACGCTATGCTGTCCAACGTTCACATGCTGCTCCACCTGCTTGTCACCATCATTTCCGCCGCCACCTGCCGAAAGATTTCTACCGGACTTCCGATTCCTCATTTGGTTCTTGAGGAACAACATGGACTCGAAAAAGGGCCAGGAAGTGTGCGACTCAAAATATAATGGGCCTTTATCACCAGATCCGGGACCTTTCGCAGTTCCTTGCCGAAAGTTTCCCGGAGGCTCTTCCTTTTTTTTCACAGCATCTGCTGAAAAGTAAAATAAAAATGCTGTTTGGATGCACAATAAATAATTTTTCATTTATACTTACTAGATACATCTGCTCCCAGCTCAATTGCCACTTCCTTCCACAGCTTCTCCACTACCAATCGGTTCCGGTAAAGTTTTGAGGTTTTCACCCACAACGCTTTTTTCGCGAAAACTGCATAAATTAAATGTTCCGCTATCGATATCCATTTTGTCGACCACTGTCAGCAGAATAATAACAAAACTGCCCAGCCGCAGTACCTCTAGCGTTTATGCGCGTCAAAACACCACTCGGGCTGCTTAGACGCGTTTGGCAGCCGGTTCGCACCGCATCGCGTCGCGTCGGCTATATCAGGTTTACGCGATACGCATATATTTTCATCAAAAGTGTTTTGGCGCGAACGCTTCCAATCACTTTCAGTGTACCATCAGCCTAACTCTTGTGGTTTCTCCGTACACCTCTTGTGCCACGTTAATCGAAGCATGCTCTTTTATGATGATGCCAATGGGAATTATACCCGCTCTTATCCACATTAGTCCGTGCGTACGATCCAGCTTACCTAGGTATTTCTCAGTATTCAACGCGGTGACCCACGCCGGCACGCCAAACCTAAGTATGGACTGAGCGACACTAGCCAGGAGCATCCGCTGGAGACCTTCTTGCAGGCGTAATCGACGTGGCTGAAGAAGGACAGATTGTCGTCGATCATGAGCCCCAAGTACCTCTGGGACCGCTTTGAGGTGATAGTGCAGTTACTCGCCTGTTGCTCCGATTTCTGTTATGCACCACAATTACCACTGTTTTATGATGGGCTAGCTCCAGTTTCCTGGAGCGCATCCGTCCATCTATTAGATCAATAGAGTGAGTGAACATTGACTCCACCTCTTCTATGGACTCTCCATAGACCTCAAGGGTGATGTAGTTCGCGAAACCCCGTTAGGGAACTTTAGCTTCAAAACTTTGTCAAACATTGTGTTCCGAAGCACCGGTCCCATGATAGAACCTAGTGGAACTCGTGAGGTGATTTGGAGACATTCCTGACCCGCTTTTGTGTAGTAAACCAGTAAACGATTCTGAAATTAGTTTCGCAGAATCCTTTGCAGGTGCCCAGGAATCCGGAGGTTATAGCCTCCGAACTGCCGCTATTGAACGCGTTTCTCACGTCAAGGGTGACCACCATACGCCCCCCCTTTCCCTGGAGTCTATATCTTTTGTACAGACCGGATGGCATTCACCTTTCACTTCGAGGGGGCTGCAACTCCCACGATGAGCGTTAGATAAAGCCTCCCTGGCATGACAATTTCCACGATGATGACGATTTTATTTCTGCTGAAAGCATTTTATGCGATTAGCATGATCAATCGCGATGAGAGCGCGATGACGATGCGATCAGAATAAAAATGATCGCTGACAGAATGGAACTGCTCGAAAAATTTGACAACCAGAACTGCCAGAAATAAAATGACATTTCTCGCTTCCAAATATTAAATCTGTTATATTTTCTCCTGACATCGCAAGAAAATCGCAGTTTTCACTATCCATGCTTCGATTTTTTTTTCGTTGCCTTTTCTGCGTTAGGCCGCCAGGCGAGTCGACGTCAGTTCCGTGTCCGTGTTGAAGAAAGTTGACGGTTTTCTCAAGAGCACCATACCAACCCTCCTTGAAAACATGGTCGAGAGAACAGGCTCCATAAATCAGCCCCTGGAAGACCTCACCGAAGAGCAAATCAGTAGAATGGAGGCTGGTATATGTAGATTTCCAGAGCTAGTGAACCTCCCTGCAGGAAACCTAGTATTACGGAAGTATATAGAAACCAGAAGATTTTAATTTAATGAGTGGAGAGAGAGCCTTGCTGATGAAAATGGCGGGGGCTGTGAAAGCAAAAGGCTGGTCTTTCTTTGCTAGAAATAGATCCCACGAATAGGAAATGCAACGGACAAACTTGTCCTAATAACTAGGATCAGTGACGACTTCGACTAAACAGAAATCAGAATACCCATCATGCTTTATTAAATACGAGACCATTATCAGAGTGATAACAACCTGTCAGACTTTAATACATGAGACAGAAATCATATAGAAGCATAGACATAAAACAACATCCATGTAGAAGCAGTTGATACTAGTGCAATTCATTCGTAGGCACTCTTTAGGGACGCAACCAGCAGAGAACAATCTTGTGGCTAAAACAGAAAGTTTTTGGATTCGGAACTCTTTCTTTATTACGCATTTATAATTCGTATTTTTGTCACATAAATTGCTACAGAAACAATGGTACTGAATAATACAACAATCTACGACAACAGTTACACGAGATATGCAGATTCAAACTTGACAAACTAAACTCATTCGATAGTCAAACGAAGATAGTAATGGTTTTTTTTAGCACCGAAACAAACGTAAACAAAACTACTGATTTTGTTACGGGAAACTTGCTTGCTTGGATTCACTTGCTCGAAATAATCAAAACAAATTTCGACACTGTTGCCAGAAAAGAAAAGGGTAGCTCGAATATGAATGTCATAGCTGCCAGACATCCATAACTTTGCTCGCGATTCGAGTAAGAATCGGTGACGATGAGACGCGATTACGCGATTAATTTCGCGATTCATAATACTGTTGCGATTAATGGCGATAGTGGAAGCGATGGTTTTTTTGTGTGAATTTGATAAGGATTTGCAGCGATCCAATGTGAAATCGCAAAGTGGCGTACCCCTCGCTAAATGTAAATGAAAATACGTTACTGTGAATTACCAGTGGATCCTGTACCATTCCTACGTACAAGA
This sequence comes from Aedes koreicus, assembly GCA_024533555.2. Taxonomy (NCBI): domain Eukaryota; kingdom Metazoa; phylum Arthropoda; class Insecta; order Diptera; family Culicidae; genus Aedes; species Aedes koreicus. Next base: position 2,517 of record JAHHFK020002232.1, on the reverse strand, counting down.
AAAGTAAAAGTAACAGACAAAAAAAAGCGGCATCATATTTCACTATCGAACAACCGTCTTAAGCTTTTTCTTTGCACGATATATTCTCTCCTTTCAAAATGGGGTGACTTACGTCTTAGTGAATTATTTTACCTCGTATCACCAGCAACGTGGAGTCCGGTAAATGCTGACAAACCGATCACAAAAAAAAACTAAGTTATTCTTCAAACAAGGACTCGTAAAGGGAATTGCAGACGCCGGCCTTTCCCCTCTGGTGAAGCAAAAAATGAACTGCAGCAGATTGAAACTAATTAATTTGAAAAATGGTCATTTGAGAATGATTTGCCAGTAGCTTCCGCTGTTTTGAAGGAGCAATGAAAAAACAGTACAGCTTTCGCCAAAACGATACTTATGACCATGGTATAAAGACTGTCGGTAGTATGTCTCAACTCCCTTTACGTCCTTAGCTTCTTTTAGTTTATTTTTGTCGATTTATCTTACCAGTTGAGCCGTCCAGCTTTTGAAAGGTCAATTGCGAGAAAAAATTTCACTGTGTGGCAGGCGCCATTCTTGACCTGCCGGGGTAGGCGCCCTACTTATTTACCATGGAAGTTGATTGGCTCATGTTCCAGGATCCATTTTGAATCTACCCTTGTAACCGTGCGGGGGAAGGACGGATGTGCATGATTTGAATAGACGAACGCAATATTGCAAATGACGGATGAGCCAGCTAAAGGACGAAACGTAAATAAAAAACGGAAACTAAACAACAAACTCCAATCTCAATCTATTTAACATCTATTTACAAGCTTCACTCGTGTTGGACAGAACTTGCTCTAAAGCTACAAACTATCTAACTAATCATGGCCATGAAAACTTTGTACTGACATACCTGCGCAGGTTTTTTCCTGATGACGGTGATGGCGGTGACAAGCTTCCGATTTATATCTTGTCGAGAACGTCCGAATTGACCGTCTCCTTCAATATAGGAGTCCCCTTTCCCAAGCGACCCGGCTTCGCGTACCTTTCCGCTATGACCGAGCGGGGTTAAGGAAGACTACTATATATTTTGGGTAAGGTCCGGTTCAGTGTCCGACACTTGACAACGGATCACTGAAACCGCGCTCTCGGTATCTGTTCCACAAGGATTGTAACGTAGGGTGGAAACAGAAACACATAATCTACTATCTACACTACCTTGAACTACAAATCTAGTATTTACATATTTACATTTATACAAAATTGGTCCAAATAAACGCACCGCGTTACACCCTCCTGCATTCCGCTGCAAAAGCCTTTTCATGACAATTCAAGCTCCTCTAGTCATCATTTAGTTGGATGATGAGTTATTAGGCCGAATGGGCCACTAGGCCGAATCGGCCACTAAGGTGGCTAAGTGACTGATAATTCATTTATTTGTTCCTGTTTGCTTAGAACCACGGGGCAAGACAGCTCCTTATCGCATACAATTTCAGAGTTGCTTTTGAGGTATCTCGAGTAACTCACGTTGCTAGGCGAGCGAGCACTGTCCTTTGCACTAACAAAGCATCGTAGAAACGGGGGGTCCGACTGCAAGAAAAATACAATTTAGCATGCCTTGTTCGTTGATTAGTGTCTGATACAGCTGAATGGCTAAATACTGTGTTCGTGCCTTTTTTTTTAAGAAATTGTATTTTTGTTGGTTTAGTGATTGTAAAATTATTTTTTACTTGTTAAAATTGTGTAGGTATGCAAAATAATAAACTAAATAATTATTACAAATTATTTGCATCACAACACTTTATGCACACCCCTCGAATCAGTCGCCCGAGTATATGAAAGCAACCAGACGTTACAAAATTTATCAAAGCAGCACAATTCACATCGCGATCAATGGCAGTAGTTCATTCAGGATTTTAAATGACAGTTTCAATGACAAAGTTTTCGCTGCGCTACAAAGATCACTTTCCGTGGTGTGCCCCCGATCCCAAGGATGCCGGATCTGCCCGCTGCACCATGTGTAACAAGTCGTTTAAAATCGACACGATGGGTAAGAAGCATTTACGAGCCATGAAAAAGGAAAATATCACGTACAAATTTCGAAAGCCCAGAGCAGTATACTTATGGTTCCCAAATTTTTTGAAAACTTTCAAAAGCTGGTAAGTAACTGTAATGCATTAAACAATATGAATGTTTCTTATTTTTTCCTTTATTGCTGCTTCAGGATCCTCAAAACAGAGCAGTGTGGTAATCACCGATGCTGATAAGACCGGGGGATGAGGTGGAGGAGTCGGAACAGCCAGATGGGTGTTACGGAATCTCGAGACAAAAACACAATAAGTAAATACCTGCTGAATGATAAAGTTACCAAAGCAGAGGTAAGCAGGGTCCTCCAACTGTGTTTACGCATGCTTCACTTCGTGATGCCGGCTCAGGGTGTGGTGTTGTTCAAAGAAATGTTTTCTGATAGTGAAATCGCCGCCAAGATGGAAATGGGACGCACTAACATCGCATACACTATTTCATACGGATTGGCTCCGTTCTTCCTGAATCAGATCT